>APFE031579415.1:14638-40092 GCA_000404065.3 Pinus taeda | reverse complement strand
GAGAACTGACATATTTCCTTGGTTTGCAAATCCAACAAAAGGAAGAAGGAATCTTTTTATCTCAAAGCAAGTATCTCAAACAGATCTTGAAGAAATATGGCATGGAAGATGCAAAACGAGTATGTACACCTATGGTCACAGGATGTAGCCTCAGTGCAAAAGATGAATCTGCAGCAGTACATCAACCAACCTACAGATCTATGATCGGAAGTCTACTTTATTTGACAGGTACCCGACCGGACATCATGCATGCAGTAGGAATAGTTGGTAGATTTCAGGCAAATCAAAAGGAGACTCATCTTCAGGCAGTAAAGAGAATTTTCAAATATCTTCAAGGGACACAAAATTATGGCTTATGGTATCCTAGAGATACAGATCTCACACTTCATGCTTATACAGATGCAGATTGGGCCGGAAGCGTGGATGACAGGAAGAGAACAAGTGGTGGTGCGTTCTTTATGGGTTCCAGATTAGTATCTTGGTTCAGCAAGAAACAGAGTTCAATTGCCTTGTCTACAGCGGAAGCGGAATATGTTGCTGCTGCATCCTGCTTCACTCAACTCCTTTGGATGATGCAGACCTTGCAGGATTTTCAAATCACTTGTACACCACCTATCTCTATCTTATGCGATAACACAAGTGCAATCAGCATCTCAAAGAATCCCGTCATGCATTCAAAAACCAAGCACATACCAATCAAGTATCATTTTCTCCGGGAACAAGTGCTTGAACAAAAGGTCAAGTTGGAGTATGTTCCTTCTAAGGAACAAGTTAGTTGCTGATATTCTCACCAACCCATTGCCCAGGGAGACTTTTGAATACCTCAGGCAAAAGCTGGGGGTTGTTGATGCATCATCTTATTGTTGAGACTCTTCTGATTGTTGGTTGTACGCATGATTCATCTGGGGTATATGCGTACATGTGCTGGGTTGCGGCACAGGTTCAGGGGGAGAATATAATGCATTGTTGGCATTATGGAGGATGTACAAAAGGAGATCATGGGAGCTGGTCTGAATATAGCTGCAATATGTCTCTATCTCTTTCTTGGTCATTCATGGTGTCTGGTGGTTTATGGTTCTTCTTTGCATATCTGGTTCATATTCAGGGGGAGCATGTTCTTAGGGGGAGCATAACCCTTTGCCCTTGATGTCAAAGGGGGAGAATGTCGCTGAAGTTTTTGAGGTTGCCATCAAGTCCAAAGGGGGAGATTGTTGGCATTATGTTTCTGGTATGGTTATATGTTAGAGATGTTGTACTTGATGGCAACACCCATGGCATGGCTCTCAATATGATGAGAATTAAGAAGTACGTAGGAGATCAGTTCAGAAGATGCGTACCCGTAGGTATGCCATGCAGGGACCGCGTCCAGACACGGAGGTTACCCATTCATGAGGTGCGTACCCCCAGTGCACACACTTCAAGGCAGTAAAGCGCGCACACGTGGGGTTTCTTATGTTTAACTCTTTTTATTTAGCCGACGGTATTGTGTTATTATGGTTTTGGCCCGTGGTATTGTTTTATATTATTATTATTATTGAGCCCCATGATCCATGATTTGAGGAAGAGCTTGCCTATATAAAGCAAAGGAGATTATTTGGCTTGAGCATGTTTTGGGTTGAACATCTTATGAGAGCTAGATCTGAAATACTATGATCTCTTGGAGTAATGTCTAGATCTAAATAAGGTACAGTGCGGAGATGCCACAGAAGGCGCAACGAGGAGACGCCACAGGAGACGCCACAGAAGGCGCAGTACAGAAGGCGCAGTGCGAAGGTGCCACAGAAGGCGCAGTGCGAAGGCACCACAGAAGGCGCAGTGCGGAGACGCCACAGAGGCACCACAGAAGGCGAAGTACGGAGACGCCACAGGAGACGCCACAGGAGACGCCACAGAAGGCGCAGTGCGAAGGTGCCACAGAAGGCGCAGAGCGGAGACGCCACAGAAGGCACAGTGCGGAGACGCCACAGAAGGCGCAGCGCGGAGATGCCACAGGAGACGCCACAGAAGGCGTAGTACAGAAGGCGCAGTGCGAAGGCGCCACAGAAGGCGTAGTGTGAAGGCACCACATAAGGCGCAGTGCCGAGATGCCACAGGAGACGCCACAGAAGGTGCAGCACAGAAGGTGCAGTGCGAAGGCGCCACAGAAGGCGCAGTGCGGAGACACCACAGAGGCGCCACAGAAGGCACAGTGCGGAGACGCCAAAGGAGACGCCACAGAAGGCACAGCTGCGGAGGTGCGTGGCGGCACAGAAGGTGAAGTGCGTAGCGACGCAGGCTAGAGAAAAGGAAATTGTGTATCTGTCTTAAGATCTTTTGTTGACTGATTTTTGTTGATAAGGTGTTCTGGGTTTAGTTTACTATTATTGTGGATCTGGTTATCTGGGTGACTTCTGTTACTTTATGATCATTTTGAGTTTATGGGTCCATATGAAAATTGGTTGAAACGGCCTTTTCAGATTATGTGTTGTGCTTCGTTGTATCCAGTATGAAAATTGATGAAACGTTTACCTGAGGAGAGAGATTGTAGGCTGGTGCCTACGTACTAGTACTTAAGCTAGTACAAAGCAAAGGGAAATCTTTGGAGCATTGTAGCAGGGTAGCAGCCTACGTATGTAAATGGATCGGCTAGTACAAGAGCAAAGGGGGTTGTAGCTCCCGTACTGGTATAAGACTGCACCAGTACAAATATTGTAAAAGGGTTTTCTTATAAAGAAGATAATTGAGATGACTTGCAGCAGGTGGTTTTCTCCCCCATTGGGTTTCCACCTTATATCATGGTGTTCATGTGTGTGCCTTACGTGTGATGATCTATTCTATGTTACTGCATCTGTTAACTGATAATATGGTTGATAATGTTTTAATGCACCCATTGAAGATCAATTAACTTAATCATAAGAAGTTGTGGAAGTAGCATATATGAATCAGAGTTTGGAAATGAAAAAGTTTTATTAATGTGATAATATTGATTCACCCCCCCTCTCAGTATTATTTCCAACAAAAGTTAGTATTGTGAATAACAACCTGACTTCTTTAAATTTACACTATCATATTTAAAGCAATTATTTTAAATATATATATACTATATATATTAAAATATATATATATATATATTATATAAATTATTTTTTGGGCTGTTCACAGACACCTTCAGTCAGTTGGGTGGCGCTACATCCACGAGAAAATCTAGGCTGACGCCCTCACCTATAACAGACATGATCGCAAGAGCTTTCGGAATTGACATTGTGACCTCCCAAACAGCAGGCCCGATTGACTGATTGAGTAACTCTTGGGGCTTATATTATATATATTATATAATATAATTATATATATATATATATTATTATATATATATATATATTATATATATATATTATATATATATATATTATATATATATTCTTACCATTACTCATAATAATTTAAAATAAATCTATAATTGTTTTTTTTTTTTAAAACTTCAATATCGTGTTTTTTATAAATGGATTTAGGTAAACCTTTGAATTACTTCGTTACTTATTAGTCCCTACCTTAGGTGGTGTAGGGACTATATGGATCACTCGAATCGTTGACCATTTATTAATTTAGCCATCACCATTTTCTAAACCAAAGTTTCAATAATTTTTAATTAAACTTAAAATTTAAATACTATTTATTTGAGAGGTTATTGGCTTATGAAATTCGAAGTCTTATTGTGCAGTTGCATCATTTCATGATGGAATTTATGTCTTTTACCCAAAGTTTTAGACTAACCTTTTTTATGATTGAACTAATGCTAGAAGTAATTCTAGCACTAGTATTCTAATATTAAATGTGAGATATCAGATATCTTATAACACACTTTGAACAAAATTTTGATAGAATTTCGTTGCCCCACTATGATGGCATGTTGTCAGTTCTAGATTAATTTGATTTCTCCCACTGCCACACCTTTCTTTGCTACAACATAGTGCTTTACTGTTTCTCCACTTGACCATCTTTCATATTTATCTATGACCATGTTTCATATTTATTTATGTCAAAGCGAGTGTCTAAGTCGTTTCTGCCCTCAGATTGCAGAGGATGGTACACCCCAAGACTGGGACAAATGTTCTTTCAGTCAGTAGGATGACGCCCATTTAATAATGTGTAATGGGTTTAGGAAAAAGCTATAACTGGATAATATTCAGGAAAGTTACAGTATATATCAGGAAATTCAGGAAAGTGCAACAAAGAAGGTATCAAGTAACACAATCAACAAATAATAGGACAATGTCACATAATCAAGAAAGTGCTTCTACAAGCAGGCTGCAAAGCGCAACACCAAATGACATGTCAAACCCATCTTCAGTAAACACAAGAAGACCAAAATTCAGAAATTTAAATGAGATTTATGAGCAAGATGAGCTTTGTTTTGTCATGTAGATGACCCAATCCATTTTGAAGATGGAGTGAAAGAAGAAAAATGGGTTTTGGTAATGGAGGAAGAAATAGAAGCAATAGAAAATAATGACACATGGGAGTCAGTGAACCTTCCACAAGGAAAACATGTCATTGGAGTGAAGTGGGTCTAGTGGCCAATCTAGGGTGCTAGATTAGACTAGATTTAATATCAACCAAGGTAGGTAAACTTAGAGACACATGTATAATGTCTATAGACATAAAAGGATCCCTAACTAAGTTTCTACTGTGACAGGCTACAACACTCCTTTACATGAGGTTGAAATATGTTTCCTCTAACCTTAACACTTCGATCACCTAATTTATCTAACTGTCCTAAAGATACATCGTATTGCTAGACTGAGTTTTTAACCCTCTTACAAGGATATTATACACAAAAGCTCTTTCCAGCTAACACACTAAGCATTCATGAAAATCAAAAGCACACTGAAATTTTAAATGCATGAAAACAGAGTTCACAGAGATGCTTTGAAATCTAATGATCGATCAAATCTTTTACAAGATAATGTTCAATGATCTAGCAATCAAATTCTCAAGCTATCACCATGAATATTATTTGCAAGAATTTCTAATCAACTTGATAAACTCACAGTCAATGAAATAACATTAAACACTATGCACACTTCTCAAATTCGAAAACGCTATGGAAATGAAATTAACAGTATACCAATTTCCACGTAGGGCCCATCCACGCTTCAAAGGCATACTTAAGAAACTTCAAGCGATGAGAATGTTAACGCATAAGCACTGTTGGAGTAAAACGGTGACTGTAATTAAGTTCTGAAGATTGAAATCACATACAAGAGCAGTGTTCTGGAACAATACACAGAGATAATAATCGTTCTGGAAATAATACAATACGCAGTCTTTATCTACTTGTCTCCTATCCTATCGAATGTACATACATTATGCAAATGTTTATGCTTTTACAAAAGAGTGATTTTTGTCCTTTCTAATCTAAACCGATTTCCAAAAGAAAAACGAAATCAGTTTGGGAAACTATGGATTTTTACTGCCTTTGTGACCAAAAAGGCTGGGTTTGACCAGCATTGACCATGTATCCAGGAGCGTTAGATTTGGTGTTGAATCGATTTCTCACCATGAATGTACATTCCAGATCACGTTCCTATCCATTGTTTTGACTTTCCTGCCATGCCACGTGTCACATCATAAACCATTTACAGGAAGTCATGACATCCTATAATTTTTGTTGATTATTTCTAATTTTTAACGTAAAAATTCACAAATTAACTTTAATGTAAACTAACAACTATAATGCTATTGACTATCAATTTCGATGGATATGACGGGTTTATGGAAGAAAAATATAGACAAATGATGGATTTCTAGAAGAAAAAGATGGCAATGAAATGGTACCAACATCTCCCCCAAGCTCAATGATTTAGCATGTCCTCATGCTAATCCTGATGTGCTTCCTTTATACTCTGTTCCTTCCTGTGCCTCTGCTACTTGTAACAATGCATCTATATTCCTCTGAGCTTGGGCATCCTTCTGAATGTGGAACTCATGTTTCCAATTCTTGTATTTCTCTTTGAGAGCTTTCTTTTGAGTATACCATTTGGTTGCCCACTTGCAAATGTCGGTTTGTTCAGCCTTGAGTTCTTTGATTTGCTCCTTTAGCTTCTCATTTTTCTGCTGAGTCTTCTTACTCTGAGCTCTCAACATTTCATTCTCCTTCTTGATGGCCTTTTCTAGCATGTTGGCCTCCATCAGTTCTTCTTTTAGCTTTTCAATTTGTTTTTCTAACCTCCTTTGTTTCTTGTTTGCAGGTGGTGACTCTTTCCCTTGTCTGTTGTTACTCTCAACTTCCATTTCGGCTTCTGGTCTAGGCTGTGAATGAGCACTGCTCTCAATGTCCATCGGTGCATGCGCATTTGACTCTGGTTGATCTTCTTGTGTTTGGGTCTTTTGTATTCTCCTTGATCTTCTTGTATATGTAGTGAAAATCTTGTCTTGCTCAATTTTCTGGGTAGCTTCTTGCCTCATCTTTCTCGTCCTTACATTACTGTGATGTGGAGGGACATTACTTGACTTGCGCACAGGGATTTCCCCATCAATGTCAATCATAAATCCTGAGTGCTCTTGCTATTCCTATTCATCTTCTCCATCTTTGATTTGATTAGCAACCAGAAATTCCTTCCATGTTTTTTCCCTCCTCTGTACTTCAAATTCAATTAGAATTTTAATTAACCCAAAATGATACAAGCTTTTATCCTCATTACCCTTTTGCTTTTGAATAGTTTTTGACATCTTAGTCAAACTCTGTAAGAGGAAATAGGGTAGACTAATGGTGCATTGCCCTTTTAAGTGCAACAGGAGTTTGATGTGATATAAATAGACTATGTTGTAACAACCCTCATACGTAACACATTTTTGAATAATATACACCATTTCATCCCATGGGTGCATTAGCCATCTTCTACAGACACCCTTTTTCCAATTAACAGAGGAAACCCTCGACCTAGACATGAATTGGGTCCATGATTTTTCCTTGAATTGTTTTGTTTTGAAATATTTTTCTCCCTTTGGGCTGATTCCCAAGGTTTGTGCTATGGTGTCCTCTGAGATTCTAAAAGAGAAGTTTCCTATCAATGCTTTCTCTCCATTAAATGTAAAGGCAAACTGCCTAGTTACTTCTTCATTGTTCCCATTAAACTTCTCTAGGAAGGGTAACCATTGCTTCTCCCTTAAAATTGTAATACAGTCATCATGATACTGGGAACTATCAAATGTATTAGGCTCTGCTTTATTAGTCATTTTGACAAAGAAACTCCTGTTCTAACCCTCTTCGTTTATGCTTAATAATTCAACAAGGGTCTCTTGATTTGTTGCCTCTGTTTTGCGCTCCACTCAACTGACCTGGTAGCGCCCTCTGTTCTCGGGGTCTCCTTCTTCAATGGATTAAGCAGTGACCGGATGAATGTCTTCGGATTATGGCGGAGGTGGAAACTTGTAAGCCCAATTACTATGCTCTACCTTTGTAGCACCTGCTGTTCTTGGCCTTCTTTGAAATCACAACGTTTGAATTACTAGTATGGCAATGCCCTTTTTACAAACTGAGAATGAAATCAAACTTAGCAACTGACCTTACCGAATTTACTATAATGATAATAACGGAGTGTATTCATATTACAAATATAGAGGAGCAGATGTACTAGGTTGTATAGGTACCATCATGAGAACGTCGTAAGCATATATGGAGTGTTGTAGTGATGATAACAGATAGTTGTTTGCATGAGTCGACTTGGGTCGAATGATCGTGTTATAACTTGGCTGATTCAAAATAACAATGAATGAAATTTTTTAACACTTGGCTCTCCAATGATTCACCACCTTTCCATTTCTTTTTGGTACTTGGCCAGTTAGGAAAATGTTGGACCGATAATAAGGTTTGATGACCGATTCAAGAATGAGGAGTTAATAACAAGGTTTTAAGGGTGGTGTAGGAGAAGATTTAAAAATCATAGGAGGAGTATGGTGATAGGCTAGAGTGTGTTGGGAAATGATAGTAGTTAGGAATGTGACAAGGGTGATGGGTATAGGGGTGTTTTTGAAATTGATCATAAGCAATCATAGTAATCATATTTAGCACTAAAATAATCCAAGAATTTTAAATGTTAAAAATAAAAATTACAATAATACATTACACTTTGTTGGTTTATCAAGAGTTGAGTTGGCATGCATAGGTAGGACTGATCTTTGTTGTCCAGATATGACTAACCTTCACTGTCCATAACAGGTCCCTTCTGAGATGAATTTGGATACAACAGGTCCCTTTGATATCTGAAGAATGTTTGTGCAGCTTCTTTGAAATCTGAAAAAGAACTATGTGTGTGCAGCTTCCTTGATTTTTGGTATTGATGGAGCCTTGATGATAAGCAGCCTTTGAAACTCTATTGAAACCTTGTTGAAGCTTTGTTGAAGAAGCTTGAGATAGCAGTCAAGAAACCTTTGAAACTCTGTTGAAACCTTGTTGAAGCTTTGCTGAAGTAGCTTGAGATAGCAGTCTTTAACAGGTCCCTTTGATGTTTGTTGAACAGGTCCCTTTAATGTTGGTGCTGGTAACATAGTCTTCTGAACAGGTCCCACTGGATATTGCTTGAACAGGTCCCTCTGATTAGAACAAAGACAAAAACAACTTCTTTATTGAAATACTAAAATGCTGAAACAAACTCTTTGAGAATTTACAATGAGGAGATGAGATAAGGAAAACAAAAATGTTGATCCTTCTCCCCCACTAAAGCTTTGACTTGTCCTCAAGTCATTATTGAATCGATGAACCAAATAGTAAACAAATAGAACAAGGAATTCTTACCAACCAAAGAATTGGTTTTCAAGTAAGAATGCTGGGTTAGAGTGTGCCAGAGTCTGGTTTTCACATCTAAACCATTATAATATATATTATATATATATATTATATATATATATATATATATTATATATATATATATATTATATATATATATATATTTAAATTGAAATGAAATGAACTAAGGTAGAGATATCACAGCTGAAGGCTGCAATATCTCAACCTCCCTTTGCTGAGATACAGTTTGAAGAAAATCCGCCTTGGTGATGGGCCTATGATAGAGTTTCAACCTATGGCCATTGACAAGAAAAGGGTGACCTTCTCCATCAATGGTAATAAGCTTGACTGACCCATTTTCATGAACTTGAACTATTTCATATGGGCTCATCCAATGTGTGGTAAATTTGGCTTTATGATCTCTGAATTTAGAGTCAAAGAGTAAAGCCCGGTCTCCTTCTTTGAATTGTTTCTTTTTGATGTGTGCATCATGCCACTGCTTCCTTTGTTTCTGCATTAGGAGTGTTGTATCCTCTACTTTTTGCCTCATTTCATCCAGTTGGTTCAAGTGCTGAATTTTTTCTTGTTGGGCTTCATTAAGATCAATTCCTAAATCTGCAGCCATCTTATAAGTATGCATTTGAAATTTAATAGGAAGCATTACCTCTTTGCCATACACCAACTTATATGGTGTAAATCCTGTAGTGTTCTTCCACATGATTCTATAAGCCCAGAGTGCATCTTTGAGCTTCTCTTCCCAATTCTTTCTGTTCATTGCTACGGTCTTAGTGATAATTACTTCCAATGTTTTATTTGTGGATTCCACCTGGCCATTGGTCTGTGGATGGTAAGGTGTACTTCTTATGTGCTTGATTTGATATTTTTCTGTGATGTCTTTCACTAGCTTTGAAGTAAACTGAGTACCTTGATCTGTCACTATCTCCCTTGGTACTCCATACCTTACAAAAATTTCTTCAAAAAGGATGTTTACCACTGTTTGTTCAGTTGCCCGGACTAGTGCTTTGGCTTCAACCCATTTTTTCATGTAATTAGTACATACTAGGATGTACTTCTTACCTTTGGAAGTTAGATTGATGGCTCCTATGAAATATAGAGTCAATTTTTCAAATGGCTCTAAGTGTACTTGAGGCTGAAGTGGCATTTCATCTGTAGCCGTTGGCCTACCCATTCTTTGACAGTTATCACAACTCTTAACGTACTTCTTGGAATCCTTAAAAATAGATGGCCAGTAGTATCCAAGACTAATAATCTTGAATGATGTTCTTTTAGCTGCAAAATGCCCACCACACAGTTCATCATGGCAAGATTTTAGAATATCAATTATTTCATCATTTCTTACACATCGTCTAATAATCATATCATAACCAGTGTAAAATAAATCTCCATTAACCAATGAGTATCGAACACTTTGTTTGATTAGCCTCTTCTTTTCCTTTGGAGTAAAATATGGAGGTGTTCTTCCTGTGGACGAATAGTTGGCCAAGTCAGCATACCAAGGATTCACTATTGAAATTGCAAATAAATTTTCATCTGGAAAAGAATCTTCAACCGGAACAACCTCACCTGGATTTTGCAGTCTAGAAAGAAAATTTGCCACCTGATTCTCCTTGCCTGGCTTATCTAACACTGTGATATTAAATTCCTATAATAATAACAGCCATCTGGTAACTCTGCCATTAGTTACTGGTTTATTCATTAAATACTTAATGACAAAATGGTCAGTATGTACAAAAACCTCATAACCAATTATATAATGTCGGAATTTATTCACAGCATGTATGATTGAAAGCATTTCTTTCTCAGTGACTGTGTAGTTTAATTCTGCAGGTGTTAGATTTTTACTAATGAAATAGATGGCATAACGACAAAGCTCCTCTTTTTGGCCTAATGAGGCACCTACTGCAGTATCAGATAGCATCTGTAAAGATGTGAAATGGTAGGTTCTAGTTAGGTCCTTTTAAGACTGATGTGGTTGATAACTTTTCTTTGAGTGTTTCGAATGCTTGCTGACGATTATCATTCCAGTTGAAAGGTGCATCTTTGGCTAGAAGCTTAAATAAAGGTAAAGCTATTCTACTAAAAAGTTCGATAAACCTTTTGTAATAGCTTGCATACCCAAGAAAAACTTCTTACCTCTTTTTGAGTCTTCGGAATTGGCAAATTGACAATGATCTGGATTTTTGATGGATCAACTTTAATGCCTTGAGAAGAAATATAGTGTCCTAATACTATCCCTTCATTTAACATCATAAAACACTTTTCATTGCTCAGGGACGGATTAGCTTCAATACATCTCTTCAAAACTTTTTCAAGATTCTCTAATGCATGCTCAAATGAATTGCCATACAACTAAAAAATAATCCATGTAAACTTCAACACAATCATGAACTAAATCAGCAAAAATAGCAAATACAGCTCTCTGAAATGTAGCTGGAGCATTGAAAAGTCCAAATGGTAAAACATTATAAGCATAAGTGCCCCAAGGACAAGTAAAAGTGGTTTTGTCCTGGTCCTCTAAGGCTATCCTGATCTGGTTGTAGCCACTGAAACCATCAAGAAATGAGAATGCTGATTTCCCAGCTAATGTGTCTAGCACTTGGTCAATAAATGTTAGTGGGAAATAATCCTTGAGGGTTGCTTTCTTCAATTGTCTGTAATCAACACAAATCCTCCACTTACCATTTTTCTTGGGCACTACTACCAATGGGGATACCCACTAACTGTCAGAGATAGGATAGATAAAATTGACTTTCAACAGTTTTTGTAATTCCTCTCTAACAATATCCTGAAGCATGGGATTCATTCGTCTCTGTGGTTGCCTCACTCGTTTGATATTACTATCCATATAAATATGGTGAGTGCATGTTTCAGGGTGAATTCCGTGCATATCGGTGTAGTCCCAAGCAAATGCTTTCTGGTATTTTCTCAATAATTGCATCAATTTCTCCTCCTCAGATGAGTCTAGGTGAGTGCTAGTATTCAAATTTTTTCCTGGACTAATCTCTATGGTCTTTCTCTGTGTGTTTGTGATAGATTGGATAGGAAAAATGTTGTGAAATGTTGTTTGCAAAGAATGAATGGTGCATGTTTCCTGAAAATTCTGTGCCAAAAGTTCATCTGCAACATGGTATTGGTCATTTCTCAATTCTTCAGAAACATCAGGTTGAGAAAGGAAGAATTCTACCAAATCATCATTATTATGTTCTTGAAAATCATAAATTTGGTTGATGCTGAAAACATATTGAACTTCTTCCTTATCATTGTATTTATCATCAAGCCATAAATTGTGTGCTACTGCTCGTGATTGTGCTAATGGGTAAAGAGTGAGTTGTTTTCTTTTAGTTCCTCATGAAATAATCATATTACCCGATCTACATCCTATGAATGCATCAGTAGTTGCTAACCATGGTCTACCAAGGATGATAGGGTGTCCTCCTAAATTGGATTTTCGCTGAAGAACTAAAAAGTCCACTGGATACTCCCAAGAGTCCAATGAAACAATTATTTCCTCCAAAATCCCTTCGGGAATCACTTTAGACCTATCAACGAGTTCTAGAACAATTGTTGTGTGTTGCAAGTTTGTGAGATGGAGTGTTTTCATTGTTTCAAGAGTCATCACATTTATTGTGACCCCAAGGTCAATTAAGGTGTTTGGAATATGTATGTTGTTAATGATTGTAGTGACTCTGGGAATACCAAGATCAACATACTTTTCCATTGAAATGGTGTTTGTCATAAGACCAGCTAAATGTCCAATAACATGAATGGTTTGTGGATCAACTCTTTTCCTAGTAGGCTATTTGAGGCACAGTTCTTTGATGGCTTTAGTATATATGGGAATGTCTTTTATGGCTTGTAGTAGTGGAATTTTTATATAGACATTCTTTAGCTCATCTAAAACACAAACTGTGGTATAGACATGGGAAGTTTTGTTTAGACCAATCTATCTAGAAAAGGTGGTGGATGCAACGGTTGCATTTGTTTATTTTTGATGTCATCATTTTGTTTCCTTTGAATTGGAGTTTCATTTTCATTTTCTTCGTTTTCTTCTTGTTTATTAGCTGCTGAAGATTCTTTGTGAAGTACCTTACCAAACCTTAAATTGATATCTTACAAGGGTAATGTGGGATATGAGGGTCCCTCATCTACATTATAAGCTGGTCTCTCTGCTCTGTTATTTGGATTTGGTACAGATTGAGCAGGGATTTGAGTAGGTCTATGAGGTTGTGGGTTAGATGGAAGTTGTAATTGTGGTGGGTTTATTGGTGGAGGAGCAGGCAATGCTTGTTGAGTGGGTTGAGGTTGATGTGGGTAAACAACTTGCTGCTGAGGATATTGCTGATATGTTTGAGGATATGGCGAATATGGCTGATGATATTGTTGATATGGCTGTGAATATGATTGGTATGGTTGAGGATATGGTTGATATTGTTGAGAGTATTGTTGAGATGGTATCCATTGCCGTTGTGGGTAATTTTGGTGCTACCATGGCATGGGTACTTTCCACAAATTCTGAGCATACATCTGATCATGTGCAGGAAATTGCAAATTCTGGCTTGGGAACATACCTTGAGGTGGAGGTCTTGGTTGCCATGGTCTCTTTGCGCCCATAAAATACACATTCTCCATATTTGTATTAGCTGCCACATTACAATTATGCAAAACCTTGACTTTATAGCAATGAAATATATCATGATTTTCAGTACAAAAGGCATGAACTTGAATGTTTTCTAATGGGCAATCTTTTAAGGCATGTTTCTTCCAACATTTTGAACAAAAGACAGCCATCATTTGATCTTCCTCTTCTTGTCTTTTCTTAGCTTTAAGAGTATCAATTTGAGTTCCTAAGGTACTCAATAGATATGTTTTGAATTCCTCTAACAAATTTCCTATTTCAGCTTGTGTGACACTTGTTGAAGCAGATTTTGTGGCTTTGGATGATATGGTTCTCTTTCCAATTTTGGCTTTGCTCCTAGAATACTTTTCACATAAATCAGCAATTTCTTCGAAAGGTAAGGTGGAAATATCACCTTTGCCCATCAAATTAAGATCATCTAAGTATTCTTCTCGAATTCCCTTCAAAAATATTGTTCGAATGAGATCAAGAGTCATGGATCAATGTTTTGATTTCTGTAAATTGTAAGCAAATCATTCCAAGTACTCCTCTAGATTTTCATCCTCTTGTTGATTCATCCTAAAGATATCATCTTTAGAATCTTTCGATCTACAATAAGGTTGGTATTTCTTTAGGAATATTCTTCTCATGCCATCCCAATCAGTTATTGCATGCTCAACAAGTCCCATGAACCATCTTAGTGCTGATGCCTTTAATGTTGCTGGGAAGAGTCTAAGCCTATGAGCATCATCTGTGTAACCATAAGTTCGACATACAATGTCAAACTCAAATAAGAATGAATCTGGGTCTTCTGAAGCCATGCCATAAAAGTTTGGTAAGACAGAAGGAGGTATGTTTTCCATTTTTATTTCCTCATCAGGATTGTCTTCTAGTTCACGAATAGGAAATTTAAATGTTGACTGTTCCTCCTCTCTTTGGTCTTGTTGTTGTTCAGGAGTGGGTCTCCTTGCTGATCCTCCTCCTTCCTCAACCATTTTTATAGATTCCTCTGGTGATTTAATTGCTTGTTCAGTGTCACTCATTCCAAAGAGTTGTTCTAGAGATTGTTGAGTTATTTTTCTACTTTCTCTTTTTGTAGAAGATTCAGGGAGATGTTTCTTCTGTGATTCGTGTGCCAATAGGATTTGTCTCTCAA
Organism: Pinus taeda; assembly: GCA_000404065.3. Taxonomy (NCBI): domain Eukaryota; kingdom Viridiplantae; phylum Streptophyta; class Pinopsida; order Pinales; family Pinaceae; genus Pinus; species Pinus taeda. The sequence goes on along the minus strand of APFE031579415.1, from coordinate 25,536 downwards.
TAAGTGTAAGTCTTTGGCCTGATTTATGTTTATCCTCTAATTTTTGTCTGGTGATTTCCTTAGCTGGTGTTGTGTGTTCAATTTTTCCTAAAGGGTCTGCTCCTGGTGGTAGGATAGTTTTTGGATGGGGGGTTTTTATGAATCTACCTTTATTATCTTTAGATCTAGGCATAAGCAAACATGACATCTAAAATGACAATTAAAATCAAATCTATGTTGTGTTTCTGTTTGTTTTTGTTTATTTAATTTTTTTTTATATTTTGTTTTTTCTTGAAATCCTCTAACTGCGCCTCCCTGGCAACGAAGCCAAAATGTAGTGGCCAATCTAGGGTGCTAGATTACACTAGATTTAATATCAACCAAGGTAGGTAAACTTAGAGGCACGTGTCTAAAGTCTATAGACATAAAACGATCCCTAACTAAGTGTCTATTGTGACAGGCTACAACACTCCTTTACAGAAGGTTGAAATCTGTTTCCTCTCACCTTAACACTTAGATCACCTAATTTATCTAACTGTCCTAAAGATACAGCGTATTGCTAGACTGAGTTTTTAACTCTCTTACAAGGATATTATACACAAAAGCTCCTTCCAGCTAACACACTAAGCATTCATGAAAATCAAAAGCACACTGAAATTTTAAATGCATGAAAATAGAGTTCACAGAGATGCTTTGAAATCTAATGATCGATCAAATCTTTTACAAGATATTGTTCAATGTTCTAGCAATCAAATTCTCAAGCTATCACCATGAATATTATTTGCAAGAATTTCTAATCATCTCAATAAAGTCATAGTCAACGAAATAACATTAAACACTATGCACACTTCTCAAATTCAAAAACGCTATGGAAATGAAATTAACAGTATACCAATTTCCACGTAGGGCCCATCCACGCTTCAATGGCACACTTAAGAAACTTCAAGCGATGAGAATGTTAACGCATAAGCACTGTTGGAGTAAAACGGTGACTGTAATTAAGTTCTGAAGATTGAAATCACATACAAGAGCAGTGTTCTGGAACAATACACAGAGATAATAATCGTTCTGGAAACAATACAATACGCAGTCTTTATCTGCTTGTCTCCTATCCTATCGAATGTAGATACATTATGCAGATGTTTGTAATTTTACAAAAGAGTGATTTTTGTCCTTTCTAATGTAAACCAATTTCCAAAAGCAAAACTAAATCAGTTTCGGAAACTATGGCTTTTTGCTGCCTTTGTGACCAAAAAGGCTGGGTTTGACGAGCATTGACCATGTATCCAGGAGTGTTAGATTTGTTGTTGAATTGATTTTTCACCATGCATGTACATTCCAGATCATGTTTCTATCCATTGTTTTGACTTGCCTGCCATGCCACGTGTCACATCATAAACCATTTACAGGAAGTCATGACATCCTGTAATTTTATTGAAAATTTCTAATTTTTAACATAAAAATTCAGAAATTAACTTTAATGTAAACTAAAAACTATAATGTTGTTGATTAATCAATTTCGATGGATATGAGGGGTTTATAGAAGAAAAAGATAGACAAATGATGGATTTCTAGAAGAAAAAGATGGCAATGAAATGGTACCAACAGTGGGTCTATAAGACCAAAAGCAACATTGAGGGAAATATTTAAAGGCACAAAGCAAGGCTAGTTGTCAAATGATACAAGCAACTGAATGGAAGAGATTATTCAGAGACATTTGTGCCAGTCGCAAGGATGGAGACAGTGCGTACAGTTGTGGCGATTGGCACACAACATAAATGGAAGGTGTATCAAATGGACATAAAATCAACATTCTTGAATGGAGTGCTGAAAGAGGAAGTGTATGTTGCTCAACTGCCTGGTTATGAGATACAAGGAAAATAAGACAAAGTGTATTGCTTGAGGAAAGATCTTTGTGGGTTGAAGCAAGCACCACGTGCATGGTACAATAGGATAGATGACCACTTGTTGGACTGCCACTAGGCCGGATATAATGTATGCAGTGAGACTGGTGTCGAGGTTCATGGAGACACCCGAGGAGACACATTGGAAAGCAACGGAAAGGATTCTAAGGTATGTCAATGGGACAAAACAATATGGCATTTTGTATGTTGCAACAAGTGATTTAAGGCTGGTTGGTTATACTGACAGTGATTGGGAAGGAAGTGTCGATGATAAAAAGACCACGTCCGGATATGTTTTTCATTTGGGTTCTGGAGCCATTTCATGTGCCTCTAAGAAGTCATCGATAGTTTCATTATCAACAACAGAAGCTGAATATGTTGTCACAACAGTAGCAGTGTGTCAGGCACTTTGGATGAGAAGGATGTTGAGGGATCTTCGCCAGGACCAAGAGGGAATAACAAGTATTTTCTGCAACAACACATCATCAACTGCATTATCAAATAATTTTGCTTTTCACAAGAGGACCAAGCATAGTGATGCTAATATCATTTTATCAAAGAGTTGGTTAACAAGGATGAGATTGTGTTGCAGCATTGCAGGTCACAAGAACAATTTGTTGATATTTTCACAAAGCCATTGGCACGTGAAAATTTTGTTTATCTTAGAGATTTTTCGGGAATTTTCAATGGCGGCAGTTTTGATTAAGGGGGAGTGTTGGAAATAATAATCCCAACCACCGCCTTCAATGCACTGATAAACACCATGCTTGCCCAGTCAACTACTGCATGGTTGCGATTTTGTTTGCGGCGAAAGGACTGGAGTGAGAGTAGAAGTACAATGCTGACCATTCCACAACAAAACAAAGAGTTTAAGGCACTTAATGAAGTTTGGTAAATAGATATGGGAAATCATTCACTCTGCGACTATTTCCCACACTCCATAACACCTGCAAGTTCAGAAAGCCAATTACTATGTAAAATCGCCCATGTTGCGTATTAATTATTTTCTCTGTGATGCATTAATGTTAAATTTGTATGTTAAGATAAATATAGTTGTAAAAGTCATTTGTAATGTTGGGCAAGTTAGAGAGCGAGTGTCTATGAGGTAGTGAGGAGAAAATTGTGGAGGAAATATTGGTGGGCGCATAAAAACCAATTATATGGAGTTTTATAGACATTTACTCTACAACCCAGTGATGCGTAAATTGAAGTAAGTATTTTGTGTTTTTCACTTGGGGCTACAACCTCCATTTATCACATGAATGTATTTCCTTATGTTTTGACATATAATATAAAGTGCGGCTAGTTGCGTTATGGTATTAATCTTTCACAAGAAGATTTACCGCAACATTTTTTTGTTTTACTTTGTTTTTCCATGAATGAGTTATGTGTTTTAATTAATCCCCTGTGTAGTTGCAATTTCCTTTCTGCAACTGAAGTTGACTTTGCCGCAATTGAATTTTGAGCAAGAAGCGAAACCTGGCGGGGTGACCTAATTCCCGACCGTTGCTACTGAGAAGCGCCACCACGTCCTACCTGAGGCTGAGGCCCAGTTCTCACATGGAGTATCTATGGTTGTTGCAGTCGAAAGCATGGAAGTTAGTGCAGGTAAGGCACGTCGAATATTCATACGACGTGCATAATGGTGCACTGCAGTTGATAGGGAAATAAGTAGAGGACTTGTATACATTGTAAGCACATCTTACCCACATGAAGTCTTGCTCTATGCTGAGCACTAATTGCAGGATTTTCAGAGGGGTTCTCTTTCTCATCTCCACGATGAATTTGATTGTCTTGGAATTGTACATGATATGCATAACGAGGGTCGTTGGACACTTCTGGGACGCATTTGTGGGATGTTGACAGAAGCATATGATGACGACAGAAATCAGGATGACAGGGACACTGAGCGAAGGCGTTGCGGGGATGAAAAGTGAGTGGCAAGTAGTAGGGTTTTTGATTTTGTGATGGATGGAATTTACTTAATAAATCAGTAGATTTGCAAAGGAGAATTCAATCCCTTCCTGACTGGATGTCCTCGAGTTAAAGTCGTCAACATTGACCTGAAACTTTGTATTTGTGTTGGTTTGAGAGGGATCGAACATATTAAGTGTGATAGACATGTGTGTATAAATGGCTTGCCCGCAGGGACCTCTCAAATTGCTAAACTCAGGTGCATTCTTCGCTAAGAATGATATGTTGGTACAGAGACATAAGGTAGCATAGTGATATGGTAACAAGGTGCTGTAAATTTAGTCGTGATATGAGTAACAAGAAGCTGCAAATTCGTCTGGTAATCGTAAATTGTAGCAATGGTTTTTCCTCCAATATCTCCACTCCACTAGCCATTCTTTGCACCTCGTTCAGAATTGAACTCGCCCAACAGGGATTTGAAGACATGCTCTTTTGACTCTGATGCATGTTGAAGGTCTAGCAATAGTGAGAAGAGTGGCGGAAGACTTGAGAGAATAGAAATATGAAGGGATCACCCTCTGATAGTTGAAGAGAATGGAGGCAAGGGTTGAGGGTGGGCAATAAATGCAGTGGGGAACGACAAGATATATACGAATGGGAGAGACGAGTAACATCATGGAATTCACAATTCAGAGAATGGTTTGAGACAATAGGGACAGATGTCAACCTAGAAGCAGAGAGGGATATGAATGATTGGCCTAAGCATTTTCAAGAAGAAACGCCTATCGATGTAATTAACAGAATAATTTACTTGTCATATTTTTAGATTATAACATTTTCTAATCCTTCTATTTTTTTTTTAGTTTTTATAGGTGGCATTTCACAAATGGTATAGTAAATTTATAATCAAGTTTTGTAAATTTTTAATTTAAATATGGTTTAAATATAAGATTTAGATATGTAAGAAAGTTAGTATTGTGAATAACAACCATTAGAATATATTGACATCTTTAAATTTACACTGTCATATTTAAAGCAATTATTTTAAATATTATTATAACTATTATAATTTAATATATATATATATATATTTCTTACCATTACCCATAATAGTTTAATAATTCTATAATTTATTTTTTAAAAAATTCAATATAGTGTTATTATAAATGGATTTCGGTAAACCTTTGAATTACTTTGTTACTTATTAGTCTTTGAATTGCTTTTGCTACTTATTAGTCCCTGCCTTAGGCGATGCAGGGACTATAGTGATCGCTTGGATCGTTAACCCATCGTTGACCATTTATTAATTTAGCCGTCACCTTTTTTTAAAACAAAGTTTCAATAATTTTTAATTAAAGATAAAATTTTAATATTATTTATTTGAGAGGTTATTGGCTTATGAAATTCGAAGTCTTATTGTGCAGTTGCATCGTTCCATGACAAAATTTATGTCTTTTACCCAAAGTTTTAGACTGATAGTTTTTATGATTGAACTAATGTTAGAAGTAATTCTAGCATTAGTATTCTAATATTAAATGTGAGATATTAGATATCTTATAACACACTTTGAACAAAATTTTGACAAAATTTCGCTGCCCCACTATGATGGCATGTTGTCACTTCCATATTAGTTTGAGTTCTCCTGCTGCCACACTTTTCTTTGCTACAACATAGTGCTCTACCGTTTCGCCACTTGACCATCTTTCATATTTATCTATGACCATGTTTCATATTTATCTATGTCAAAGCCAATGCCTAAGTCCTTTTTGCCCTCAGATTGCATAGGATGGTACACCCCAAGACCGGGACAAATGTTCTTTCAGTCAGCAGGATGATGCCCATTTAATATGAGTAATGAGTTTAGGAAAAACATGTAACTGGATAATATTCGGGAAAGTTACAATGTAATATCAGGAAAGTCATGAAAGTTACAGAACTCTGCTCAAAATTGCAGATAGGTATGTGGTCAATTCTGCTATTCTTAAATCAAAATCAACAAATATGAATAAAAATTTCATATGTCTATCACCCATTTTTGTTATGTGGTGAATTTTGCTATTGTTAAAACAAAATCAAGAAGTATGAATACAAATTTTAGATGTAACTATATTTACCTTTCTCTAATTCCCCTTTTTGTTCATGAAATAGGCTGAGACTTCTCTTTCTTGGAGAGTAATAGGTAGTAGCGGGAGTAATTGTTGCATATTTCTTCTACCCCATCATATTGCATGAAGGTAGACACCTCACCATTTTGGAACTGAGTTTCCAAACTCACTTGCTGTTAAGCGCTTTAACCATTTTCTGTTGTGCAAAAAAAAATAAAAATTATATGTTCATGCTAGGGACTGCAAAAATATGTAAACCAAACTACTAGAGAAAAAATGATTGCAAAAATATGTAAACCCGACAACAAAGGAAAAAAGTGATTATGCACTAATAGTGTAAAAAAACCAAACACCAAACACTATAAAAAATTTTCAGGGATTTGGCTTTCACCCCTTTTTTTCCTGCGAATTGGTTATTACTTAGAGTTTATGAGACTAGTAAATATGAATCTTATACAGTTTACTACTTCGTTAACTCTCACACACCTATAGTCCATTGAGTACTCGACCTAAAGCCTGATATCTACATGAGCTCGCTCACACGGGTCAATGGAGAAAGGATTTTTCTTACTGATGGCTCCAGTGAGGGTAAAAGGCTATAAACTTCTTAGTTACCTATGCGTAAAAGGTTGTAACCAATATTATTAATTGTCTTTTCTTTTCTTGCCCCGACCCATGTATCTGAGTTTTATCCAAAAGAGTTATAACTTATAACATATATTGTTTTTACTACTTTCATAGCCCGTCATCAACTCTTTACAAGTTGTGAAGGCTAACCACGGGAGCATATTCCACTAAATGACATAAATGCATTATATTGCAAGTATTGCAACTCTACCATAACATGATATATTATAAGTTTTGCAATAGTTAGGTTAAGAATTCTTACCAATCAATGGAAAAAGTTTAGAATATAGATGGTTGTCATTCCCTACCTATCATTTAAGTTGAATTGGACAAAGTTTAGACTATAGATGGTTGTCATTCCCTACTTATACTTTAAGTTGAATTGGACAGAGTTTAGACTTTAAGTTGAATTGGACAAAGTTTAGACTATAGATGGTTGTCATTCCCTACCTATAATTTAAGTTGAATTGCACAATGGAAGATAAAATGATAACCTCCCGAATGATTTCTACAATCTCTTTGTACAACATATCCTTGGTAGAAGTTAGGAAACTGACAACCTTGTGTGTTTAATATACACCTATAAGTTAATGGAGCCAGATTGCTAAAGGCTTCTTGAACATGAATTCATTTTCCAGAGTTCAAGAAAACACAACTTTGTGCAATTTTTTGCAAGGGATTACGAATTTGGTGATGAATGATTACAATTTGATTGTTATATCTCGAATGGATATAAAGAATATTTTCAGCACGGATATAAAGAGGGGTTTCAATGAGAACTTTCAAATTGCAATGTAACTCTTTCTATCTAAGAAAAACCTTCCACCTGCACCAAAGGCTTCACTCCATATGAAACTCCACAAGAACTATTCTATGACAAGTGAAAAATTTACAAGTGAAAATGAATCTCCTTCCCTTATGTGAAAATGAAACTCCTTTCCTTATGAATTGTGTGTCTCTCACAAGAGGATTGTCTCAACAAGTACGGGTGACCCATAAAAGTATGGATGAGAATTTTTTACATTTGTTTGATCTCCATACTAACTGTGTCATAGTAAAAGAAATTATAGCTAAATCACACTCAAAATAAGAGAGATGAAGAGAGCAAAGAACATCTACCCAAAATACTAGTAAAACTTCAACAGACTACCATTTAACAAACCTCTCATCAACTAGCCATTCGATATAGTCTACCTCTTTGCACCATCTTTTGAGATGTACATGATTTAGAAGGGTCTGAGCCATTGTATCCTCAACTTCCTAGGATTTTTCATTTTTCAAAAACCTATTGTCATAAAGTCGAACAAGTGAGCCATGCTCCATTACCTTAACAGTAATATTGCAATCTTGCCAAGCCTTTTGTGTGGAAACTTTGCATTGGGTGAGACAGAGTTAGAAGAAAATTAGTTGTATGCCATCACAACGTTCATGTATGCCTTCCTATGGTTTATCCCTTAGAAACGATCATGTATGCCTTCTTGTACTAAGATTTGACAACCCCTGCAAATATTTACTGTTGTGTAAAAGTTCTTTCTAATCACAAAAGGTACTTTCTTTAGCTAAAGAGTCCTTCACCATGGATTGCACACATAGAACAAGCCCACCGGATATGCATGGACATATTTCATTTATCCATTTCCTTTGCTTTTGTGGGCATGCAAGTGTAATCCATGCGAGTGGGTCCTGTTGGTTATGTTTAACTTTATGGCCATGCACGTGTAATGCAGGGCTTCCCATATTAGAATTTGGCACATGCCATGTCTTTACAATAGTTAAAAGGAAATGAATAGAATTTAAACACGATGTATAATTAAAATATCCTGCCTTGTATGTTATGGTAGTCATGTGTCTGTCATACACTCCATGTGGCAAGCCTACCCTGTTGTTATCTTATACAACTAGACCTCGATCATTTTCACAAAATATTAAACTGTATATTTACTAGGAGATCTACCCTTTCAAAAGGCTATTGAAATAAGACTCTTAAAAGCATAGACAATAAACACCATTATTAAACTTTGTTTAATTTATTGAGTTGGTTTATGTTTAATATAAATGTATCTTTTAGTTGAATCTACATATGATTCATTCTAACTTGAGCAAATTGATACCGCAGTGTTATTTCTATTAACACAAAATGAATGAATATATTTTTTAATTTATTGAGTTGGTTTATATTTAATATAAATATGTCTTTTAGTTGAATGTACATATAGTTCATTCTAACTTGAGTAAAATGATACCCCAATGTTATTTGTATTAACACGGAATGGATGAATATATTGACTCCTAAACCTTTATTTGCGTCCAATCGTTTTTCAAATGGTAAAATTTATATGTCTTGAAACTCTTGTGTAACATTTTTTTTTATGTTGGGAAGTGTGTAAAAATTTCTATAAAATATTAGTTATATTTGTTACTTTAACTTTTTAGGAATGTAATTTATTTCACTAATTTATATTCAATTAAATTGTTTAATTATGTAATTTATTTTACTAATTTATATTCAATTAAATTGTTTAATTGCTTGTTCTCAATAATCATAAAATATATGATAATCGTAAAATATAAGATATTTGAGAATGAGATAGATGTGCATTTTAGAGAACCTTGGAATTACTGAAAAACTGAAAAGTTTATTGCGAACCTAATATCACGGTATGTATTTCAATTAAGACTCATCTCTTAATCATTTCAGAATCTAAATAAAATTATTACATAGTACTTTTTTATTTATGTGTGGCTTAGAGACTAGGTTGTGGTTCACGACCACCTTTGGTCACTAGGTGGCTTAGAGACTAGGCTGATTTGTGGGGATCAAATCGGGATGCAATCGGGATCAAACCTTTCGGCCATCAACAGACCTAACCCAAAGAGCTTACGGGAATTGACCCTATGACCTCCCATCTCGTGGGATCAAACCTTTCAGCCATCAACAGACCTAACCCAAAGAGCTTAGGGGAATTGACCCTATGACCTCCCATCTGGTGAGGTCATGATCAAACCTTTCGGCCATCAATAGACCTAACCCAAAGAGCTTATGGGAATTGACCCTATGACCTCCCATCTGGTGAGGCCCTGACTTGACCGATTGAACTAACTGTTGGGGCTAAAATTTTTGTGGAGGCGTGGAGGATCGAACCCGCGACCTCCCAAACACCCGATTGAACTAACTCTTGGGGCTGAAATTTTTGTGGAGGCATGGGGGATCGAGCCCGCGACCTCCCAAACACTACTACAACGACATACCAACAAGCTGCGGTGGCGGGATTTTCTTACATAGCATTATTGTAAAATGATTTGATAAATAGTAAATGCAATGTTTAGTTTTTTAACATCTAATTCTTAATCATTTCAGAATCTAAATAAAATTCTTATATAGTATTATTGTAAAATAGTAAATGCAGTTGTTTAGTTTTTAACCTTTAATTTAATTTATATATTGATAAAATTAATTAAAAATTATGCTATCCAAAATGGAAAAAGGCAAAAATAACAGTGCAAATTAAATTTGATTATATATATTGATATAATAAAAATTTAGTTTGATATTAATAAATTTTTATCCATATCCAAAATGGAAAAGGCCAAATGACACTGCAAATAAATTTGATTTATATATTGATATTAATAAAAAATTTATGCATACCGAAAATGGGAAATGCCAAATAACACTGAATGAATAAAAAAATTATATACGCTTATAAAGCCATTGTAGATGGCTGCTTGTGGTATGTTAAAATAGGGATTGTACTTACATGAAAAAGCAGCAGGAAAAACTGCTCACTGGTTAACATTTCCAACGCTGTGTTACAAAATAAGACTTTTCTGCGTACATATGGAAGGTGACTAGATGGCACTGGTACTGTGATTGGAATGGTAAGTAGGGAGGGTTTCCTGCTCACTGGTTAACATTTCCAACAAAGTGTTACAAAATAAGACTTTTTTGCGTACGTAAGGAAAGCAACTAGATGGCACTGGTACCGTGATGTGGCAAGGCCTATTTCCACCTCTATAGATCCATTAATGCACCTTCTAAGTACATCGGTACATGGGAACTCTGACATCTATTTACCAGTCAATCGATATACTTAATTTTCAGGCAAACACTTTCTCGTTAATAGTTATGGAGATGTTCATGATATGATCATCCATCCATCTGGTTGTTTGTATTGATGGTCATGAAACACAGAAGCATGTGTAAGATAGGCCCATCCATTCCTCTAATATTGATAGCCATGAAATGGTGTTATGAAACTAGCTCAAGAAAAACATAGAAAAGATAGATCATCGCCTTAGAATTCAGCCTCTTCGAGGGGGCGACCTCCTTTACATTACATAAATGAACAATTCTTGGATGATTCAAATG
>APFE031579408.1:0-16124 GCA_000404065.3 Pinus taeda | reverse complement strand
CAATAGTGTGTTTTCATGTTGCGTAGCAGCTCTTTGTCACGATTTGCCTTTTCCAACAATCTCTCCAAATGTGCATTTACACGGATAAGCATGGACTCCCGATCAGGATGCAATGGGTCACTAGGCCTCCTACGGTTCAAAGTTCGATCACTACGGATCCTCCATAGTTCATCAAGTTCTTTTTCATCCTCCAACTGTTTGTTTCGTTGCTCCAAATATGTGTTTACCCATCTCGCCATGTACAATTTTGTTTGCAGTGACTGAATCTCGGTGCTCTGCTCTTGGATAATATCCCTGAGCTCTGTGGTAGGAGAATCAGCGTCAAGATCAATAATTGGAGCACCAGACACTGTCCCCTCAACCATGGGATGCTTGCCCCTCTCTGCTACCTGTGCCGATGAAGGAAACGAGGCCCCTTCCACCTGGTGTGGAGATAACACTCGCCGCTCTGAAGATGATGACGAGACCCCTTCCACCTGCTGTGGAGAAAGTACTCGTCTAGCTGCTGCAAATAAGGTCCTATGACCTCTTTGATATGTGACCCGAGGAGAAGAAGCCATGTGTCTAGGAATGCTGGTCTCGGGCTGATGTGATGGCCCTCCCTCCTTGTGAACTGCCCCCGGCCCTGGATGTGGCTGTGTGAAAAAATGTCGGGAGATGAAATCTGCCCAAGGAATGCCCTGCTGACTCAGCTGATGGGAAACTACTAGCTGAATATGACCATGATGGCATAGGCTCCGAAGCTGCTGTGCTGGGGTCTGTCTCTGAAAGATAGCGACCATCCTCTGAGTGTCGTGAAATAAGTATGCTGAGATGTTCATGACTCTTACTCTGGTGAAGTGCATCAATATGCGGATATGAAAAGAAGATACTCGTGAGAATCTCCCCTCGCATGTGAAGTAGTGCATAATGAGTCTCATGATATCTATATACTCTGCTCGGAGCAACTTGATGGGAAAGTTCGCTGACAAGTTATGCCTATAGGTAGACCTGACATATGGCTCATAGTATACTTGGTCCAACCACTTGCGCTTCGGCCACACCTCACCCACATTGGGTATCCCAGTAGCATCTATAATAGCCTCTGGAGAAAATACAAAATTCACCCCTGCAAGGGTGACCTGCCTGTCATGGATATGTAGGACAAACAACCGGGCCAACTCTCTGTGATGCTGAATGTGTGACAGCCTCTCACAAAACTGATAACAAGCCATGTGCTGAAAACAAGATACTGCAAGTGGGCAAGCCTGCAACTCCGTCAATGATGTGGGCTCTTCCCTCTTGTGATGACCACTCTTGCCTCCCCTACGAGGCCTCCGCTGTGTCTCAATCTCAGTAGATGATGATCGGTCATCACCTTTCTCATTAGTCTCAGTAGTTGACATGGTGTTATTGAGCAAGGTGGAATAAACAAGTCAAAATGACCGCTGCCCTGCCTGCAAAATGCTGTGAAGTATGCTGTTTTCAAGGGGAAACATCATGAGGGATATGTTAGGGGAGGGAATTTACATATAGGAAAGGGGAAATATATATATATATAAGCAGGGAATTTTAAAGGAAAACATCACATAATGCTAAACATGTCATTCCATCTTTCAACATTTGCAAATCAATACTTTATTTAGGGGAAACTGTGTTTTTTAAGCATCAAGGGAAAGGACAATGAAAATCTTCATGATGGGGGGGAGGATGTCACGAGCATAGGGGGATAGGGCAGCATCACTTATGTACAAATAACAGGCAGCTCATTTCATTTTGCTTTTGCATGTCTTTGAGGAGCATACTCTATTTTTTCACATGTAAAAATGGCCATTTGATGCTAATGGAAAACAGGGGTTTGGGTATTTGATTACAAGGGGAAGGGAAGGGTTGCTGTGACTATTTTGCAATGGAAGGGAGAGGGATTGTATCAAGGGAATTAGGGGAATGAGGGGATATAGGGAATTAGGGTTAGTGAGTAATGAAACCGATGAACAAAGTCTGCCAACCAATTTTCACAACAGCAGTCTTTCAATAGTGTTGGCAGCTTCATAATTGCATTTTTCATGAGTGAATTAGGGTTTCATTGCATGTTTTGACAATAGGGAAGGAGATTCAATTGCATAGGGATTTTGAAGATGGGATAGGCCATTGAATTAGGTTTTTCATGAGGGGAATAGGTAGGAAAACAGAGTCTAGGGAAAGGGAGATGATACCATGTTAATTGACAAACCCTAGCACAGCAAAACTGCTCCTTTTTGATAGCTAGCAGCTGGTACATTTGATAAACTTTATCATGATTTTACATAGCTTCTAACCTTTGATATTTACAGCAAGATGACATTTTTATTTTGTTTTTTATAAGGATATGCAAGTTATATTTTTTGCTCTTTTTTTTACAATTCTTGTTTGCATGCCTTGTCATCACTTTCTTTTGTTTTTTTTGTTTTTACAATGTTTTCTTTTCATTTTGCTGTGTTTTTCATACATGAATTTGTTTTGTGACAAAGTGTTAGGGTTTGAGTAGGATGCATGGGAGAAATTAGGGTTTGGATAGGGTTTTTATGGTGATTAGGGTTTTTAGGAAATTGGGATGGGGCCTAGCATTAATTTGCAAATGAGATTAATGAAAATCACAGTCTAACACATGTGAATTTATAATGGGAAACTAATGGAAGGGAATAAAGGAAAAATTACCTTGAAAAACAAACAATACAACCTAACATAAGCTTGCAAAGACATCAACCATTTAACCTATTTCTTCATAATTTCTCATGGTAAAAATGACCATAAACATGCTATCCATCCATGGCATTATCATTAAAAATGTTTGGGAGGCCTCCCTCGAAGAAACCGCAAACAATTTGGGAGAAATTTTGAAGTTTTGATGAATTTCTGGGCTTGCTGTGATTATGGTCGCGCACCACCCAAGAAAGGTCACGCACACTGTAAACAGTCGCGCTCGTGTAATTTTATACAGGAAAACTCTCTCCACAAAGCCGCGAACCACCCAGGCAGTCGCACACACCTGAGAAATAGTCGCGCACCTTCCCAAGCTCTGGACTTGCAGAAAATTGCCACGAAATTGCCTTCTTTGCCTCTAGCACGAAATTTTCACTTTCAATTGCACAATAAGAGTGACTAAATAGGGAAATTAGCTTTTATAGGGTCATGTTTAAAAAAATTTAACTTTAGAACCCACTTTCTAATGTTTTCAACTTGCTTTTCTTTTTAACACTGTTTAGAGTCTTTTTGTCCTGAAATGAGCTCTTTTGATGCGTTTGACTCCTTTCTTTTTGCAGGTTTACCATCTAATGGAATGTGGAGAAGGAACCAGGGTTGTTGCCGGCACTTTTGCAAACTTCTGAAAATTTCTTTATTTTTACAAATTTGACATGACATTGGACTTAAAAACAGGGTTTTTAAATCCAAGGTATAAAATGATCTGTAGATGATCAAAATAACAATGAAACATATGTAAATACCTCCTTCTGGCTTGTTGGGCACTCACTGACCTTGACTCATGACTTTGAAGTGATTTTGACTCAAAACCCTAGACCTAAGACCTAGGACCTCAAGACAAAAAAAACAAAAACAAGTATGACTCAATCACATTGTAGTATGACCTGATCCAACAAAACCAAGAAGGGAACAAAGACCAGCTCCTCCATTCAGTGTTATGGCATGCCTAGTGGGATGCAAAATTAACACTGATGAGACAACTAACTATGCATATGCAAAGAGCTATTGATCACTGATGGAGGGCTCAAGACCGACACTAACAACCTTTACGGTTTTGTTTGTACTTTGAAATTGGAACAGTTGAATTGAAAAGGGAATTGCATTTTTCACATTGTTTGTTGCATATTGTTTGTTGCATACTCTTTGTTTCTTCCCTTCCATAGATATATTTTCGTTGAATGAGAAAGATTTAATTTCCTCAAGCTAGCTTGCATTTTAGGATATTCAGGTGACATTCACGATGAGCCCCAAAATAGAAACTTAATTGAAGATAAACATTAAAATTTATTGAATCAACATAAGGAGAATTTGTAACATTAACGCAAAAGTTTAGAGGTTTAGACTAGTGACATGTTTTGACATCGTTAAATGTAGGAGTTGTCATTGTTTTCCAGTATTGTATCTCAAGGGTGAAATTTCATTCCATATATGTAAGTGTATAGGATTGTTCTCCACATGCCTTTCGGTATATTGGACAATGCTCCACACAGGTAAAGTATATGGGGATGCTCTCACTAAGCGGTTACACATTAGACAACACTAGTACGGACTGCACTTCCATGTACTGTTAGGTATATTTTGGAAGTCCCCTATAGGTTTCTATCCTTGCCATAGGTTCCTGAGTCAGATGCATTGTGTACGTGATACACCAAAAACAACATTCAGGGATATTTCCTGCAAGTATGTTAAATCCTTGGTTCGGAAAGGTGTATATTGTAGTTCATGGTTGCTTGTTAATCCTTTATGCCTATATTAACCTCTTTTTTATTTATTTTTGCGTTAATTTCTAAAATTTATTATCAAACATGGAAGAAAAAAATACCCCCACTTTGTTGCTCACGTAGAATGAAAAATAAGCCTCCTCTTCCACTAGAGGGTACACCTAGCTTTCGTCAGAAGCATAAGAAGACACAAACTATTGAATCGGTAAATTCAGGAACTACTTCTGGTCCTCCTCTTGAATTTGATCAACCAGAATCATATTTACCTTTGAGTACTGAGCTTGAGATCACCTCCACTCTTGATGATGAATTTGACACAATCGGAACATAAGCCCTTGAAACCTTACTGCCTGAAGTTATTGAATGTGACCTTCCTTAGTCAAATACTTTACTTCCTGAGGTTTTTATACCCGAGGAACCTCAACAATTTTCACCTGTAACTTCAATTCCTTCCCTTTCTCTTCCTTTGTCTCAAACAAACCTCCAATCGTATATCTTGAACCCGACGATGAACCTCTTCCATATAGACTTGTGAGTATTGAAGAGATTCTAGATGAAGAGCCTCATCCCTCTACTCTTGTTCATTACAGTGGACTTCTATTTTATCACATTGATCCTCTTCCTCCGCTTTAAACTCTAGCACAAACTCCTTTACCTAATTATTTTGACTCATTCATGGATTTATCAGGGCAATATTCATTGGGATTGTTAACCATGATTGGATCTTATTCGACCTCCCAATCCATGTCCACCACTATGGTTGATACATCAAACGTTTCTTCCTCATCCATGTTTGCAACATCACCAAAGGCACATCTGTATGGTGGCATGTCCATCCCACCTGGTCATCAGTCTTTATCTGATACCTTCTCTGGTGTAGCTTCCAGTCCCGAGACCTCTCCCATGTCATCCATTTCTAAAATTCCATGTGTAACTTCTCTTATGAACATTAATCAAACCACTCCTTCTCCTCCATATACACCTAAAATTGGACAATAGGTTGCCCCTTATGTTAGTGGGAAAGGTTATCTTCAACAACCTAACTCTCTTTATGTTGGGTGCCCTCCATCTGGGTTGTAGTTGTCTCCATCATTCCTTCCTCCTATGGTGGGGGGGAACCTATTGTTGGTATACATCAAGTTGGTAATCAACCTTGTTATAATCCTCCTTATCCTTGGATAGCTACCAGTGTTTGGCAACCTACATTTCCTGTCCAACCTGGCTCATTTTGGGACCGATTGTTGAATCCTCAACTTGTGTCATCTTCATCTTAAATTCCTACTCATATGTGTACCTCAACAAGCTCAAATACATGTAAGTCAACCTTTACAGGTTGTTATTGCATCCCAACCTATTCCAATAGTATTTGGTACCCCATAGGTTCCACTTACCTAGCCTTTATAAGGTACCTTACAGTCTCAACCACTTGGGAAAGGTACTCCTCACATTCTGGTAGGATAAACTATGTATAATGTGACACAACCCCAATCAAACCAACCTTATGATGGGATGATGAAAAATATCGCAGGGAAACAATATATACCTTATTAGGGTGTTCCTCAAGTTCCTTTTCAAGGCCAACATATCCAAACCCAACCATTCCAACCTTTGGAGGGTAATCCTAGAGTTGATCAACAAGGTTATGTGGATGTTGGTTACCAGAATCCTCCTTATTTTGGTGCGCAGGTTCACCTTTATCATAACCCTCCTTATACAAGAACGCAAGTACATATTTCTCAGGCTATTCCTTCTTATCCAGGCTATCATCCATCGGATTTTAACCGATAATTACCTTTTGTGATGAATCTTGAATTGCTAGATTTGACTCGACTTAACATTGATCCCATCGCTCATTCACCTTGGTGGCCGATAATTCCTACCAAATTTCCTTTTGATATCCCAAAGTTCAATAGGAATCCTAGAGAAGGCCAGTCGACCCATGTCATGACGTATCATCTTTGGTTTTCTTCGAACTCCCTTAATGAGGATTCCATACGATTGCGTATTTTCCAACATACTCTTACATGTACTGTAGCTAAATGGCACATTGAGTTACATAGAGCTTCGTTTCATGATTTTAGTTCCTTCACTACCACCTCCCTTATGCATTTCCAGTTACCCATCCGGTATGAAACTAGAACAGAACTTCTAACCAAGTTTAAAAAAACTAAGGGCACCCACATTTCAGATCACATTGATGAGTGGCAGCATTGTTACTGGTTGGTTAAGACCTATGTTATGGATCAATTGTTAGTGGAATGGTTCATTAAATCCCTATTTTCATCTATCACAGAGGATGTAGCCAAAGACAAAGTCGTGACTGCAGAGCAATAAATTTCTCGTGCTTAATATTTTGGACCTCATCTATACCCAATCTAGCATGCTCTATGAAAAGATACCAAATGCTCCAAGACCTTAAAATGTTGTTCCTCCCACTCTCGGTAGATAATATCATTCTATTTATGGCATCATTAGCTCTGCCAGTTCATAGACAATGAGAAAACCATCTGGTGCTTCTCTCACTTCTTCTGCCCAAAACTCTTCATCCAATCCTCCCGTGGCTTCTTCTCCCAAGATATATGTTGTTTCATCTAACAAAGGAAAATCTCAATAGAAACCATGAAGCAAGAAGAAAGGAAAAGGTAAAAGGAAGAAATATTCTTCACCACAGGATTAAAAAACAAATTAGTCCTCTGATGAGAAATGAAAGCCTCACTACCCATGCTTGATTTGAAATGAGGAGCACTTCACTCTCGACTATCGTCATCGCTCGAAAGTGAATTAGTTTCTAAAATCCTCTACTTCTCCCACAATGTTTATTGACACGATTCCTAATCAGGAGACCCATATCGTTGCTCGGGACCCATCTTCCTCTAACACGGTTTTAATGATTTCCTCCACAAAGCATAAATATGATGTTATCCTAGCCACTCAAAACAAGGACTATGCTAATGAAAATTCCTCAAATGGTTAGGCTACTGATCAACCTTTCAATTCAACATCACCTCCATTCGATCCTTCTCTGCCAATGATCCCTACGGAGTTGGATATCAAGCCTCTGAAGGGAATTATTCATAAGTCTACTTTCAACCCTCACGTTGGTCTTCTCAAAATTATAACGTAGTTGAAGACTTGGCTCAGTTTCCATCAACTATGCTGACCCTTGAGGTGTTCTAAAATTGCCCCACCCAGAGGAAGGATTTTCTTTCAGCTACAAGATGTGTCGATCCTTTGGATTCCAACCTAGTTTTTTTTAGTTTTGAAAACTATACCCCTCACCTTCTAAATCAATTTCCCTTTATCATTCAACTTTTCGTCCGTGGTAAGAACATTCATCATTCTATCGTGGATGAGGGAGCCTCGACCTACATCATGTCTATCTCATACTGGAAAGTGATTGGTTCACCTCAACTGTGTCAGGCACCTACCACATTGAAAGCTTTTAATGGGAGAACATACAAACCTTGTGGTATTCTCAATTCCTTACAAGCAGAATTAGGGGGAAAAAATGTATCCATGAAGTGGAATTTATTGACAAAACTCTTGATTATAATCTTTTATTGGGTCATACGGGGGTTTACTCCATGGCCGCTGTCGTTTTGACTTATTTATGTATGATCACCTTTCCTCTTAAGGGCAAGATTGTGGCCATTAACCAACTCACCTTTTTCGCCTATGATTCTCATGTTACTGGAAGTGTCCCTCTCGTAGGGGAAATCTACATTCTTATCAACATGTCAGGCTTGGACTGCTGAAGGATTCCTCGTTCATGGGAACCTTTTCACTTCCTCCTACTTTTCTTCTCGATAACTCATCTTTGGTTTCTTATGTCAATGTGATATCAACTTCTACTATCTAGTATGATCCATGGATTGTATCAGATGAAACTAGCATCCATATTTTTGGTGACTCAATGCCACTTAGCCCTATTGAACTTGAGTATGAAGCTATCTATTCGGCTTGTGTTTCTCATAGCTTCTCTTTGATCAATTAGGTCGATCGATCATTAGATTATGGTGCCTCTTCTGATCCATTCTCTCATGTATTCTCTACTAATGAAAGCATCATGGAGATCATGATGTCAGATGATGCACTATGGGATGGTCATCACTATCGTTCCCCCTTACCAGATTCCATTGAGGATAAATTCAATGATGTGTATCTACTTAATGTCGTCGAGTCTTTTACGAATTATTTGATTCTGAGAAGAATCTCTCGAATGACAAAGAGACGATACCTCTCAATATATTTGTTAAATCGGGTATTGTTGAAAATATACACAATGGTGTGTCTTGATCTCCATGTGAGATTGAGACCTATAGAGCCCTATTTTAGGGGTTTTGTGATGTATTTTCTTGGACCTATGATAAAATTCTAGGTATCGACCCAAATATAGTAGTGTCTGAAATTAAAACGTATCCTGATGCTAAACCAATCTGACATTGCCTCCATCCAATCCATCCAAAGAAGGTTGCTGCGATAAAGAGTGAAGTTGAAAAACTCCTTTGTATTTATTTCATCTACCTCATTCCTCGGACCGATTGGGTATCAAATATTTTCCCTATCATGAAGAAAAAATGGAAAATTTGTGTATGCATCAATTATAGGGATGTGAATCATGCATGTCTAAAGGACAATTACCCGACCCCATTCATCGACTAGATTGTTGATTATTGTGCTGGTTAAATCTATTCGTTCATGGATGATTTCTTTGGATATAATTAAATCAACATTCTCCCTATGGATCAACCTAAGACTACATTTATCCATCACTTGGGTATATTTTCTTACTGGAAACTCCCATTTGGCCTTAATAATGTTGGGGTCACATTTCAATGGGAAATGGATTAAAATTTTCATGATATTAAGCACATCGTGCAACCTTATTTGGACAATCTTCCTTCTCATTCCAACTATCAGGTTGATCACTCGATGCATCTTAGAGCCATTTTCTTATGGTGTAGACACTATAATATTCTACTGAATCCATAGAAATTTGTTTTCTGTGTTAGTTTTGGTTGAATTCATGGTTTTTTTTTATTTCAAAAACTGGAATTTGTATTGATCCTATGAAATTACAGGCAATCATTAACCTTCCTACACCTTCTTCACTCATTCAGCTTCAATGACTTCAAGGGAAAGCTAAATTCCTGCGAAGGTTCATCCCTAATTACGTTCAGTTGACCAAAGGATTCACTCGCCTACTTAAGAAAGGGGTTCCCTTCCATTGGGATAACACAACTGATAAATCATTTGATGCCCTAAAAGATGTACTGATTTGGGAATCTCTCTTATAGCCCCCTGATTACCAACACGACTATTTCTTGTATCTCATTGTTGTCATTTCTACTATAGAAATAGTATTGGTCCAAGAAGACGATGTAGGGACAAAACATCCCATATATTATTTGATTTGGAATCTCAATGATACCAAGGTCAGGTATACCCATGTAGAAAAGTTGGATTTGGCGACCATTCAATTCATTCAAAGGTTCTTCCATTACATCTTGCTCCGTAAAACTACGGTTTTTTCAGATTAAAACCCTATGACATGCGTTTTCTCATGTAAATTTCTAGGGGGGGGAATACTCTAAATGGATCGTCATCCTTCAAGAGTTTAACCTAGAGTTCATCAAATCCAAGTCAAGAAATCCTTGGTTTTCATTGAGCTTATGTGTTAATTTCCTTACCCTGATTCTAAATTGAGATTTGATGATTCTATCCCTAACAAGTCGTTGTTTCTGATTTATTCATCCAACCCGTGGTATGGAGACATTCTGATTTATCTCTAGACCCAAAATTTTTGGTTTGATACCTCTCTCTCCAAGTAGCGATGTATTCGATACCAAGACAAGAATTACATCATCATTGGTGACACTCTTTATTGACACGGTATTAATACAATTTTACGAAGGTGACTCACACATTAGGAGGCCAAGAAAGTCCTTAATGAATGCCACTTTGGGGCATGTGACGATCATTTATCTAGTTATGATACCATGCAGAAGATCTTACGTGTTGGTTACTTTTGGCCTACCATTTTTCGAGACTGTATTCTCGCTCTTCAGAAGTTTCATGCATGCCAAATTTATGATTGTAAGACCCATGCTCCACTCGCTCCATTCCATCCAGTTATCTCCATCAAAAATTTTGTAAAATGGGGTGTCAACTTGATGACATGTAATCCTCACTCGGATAAGGGGAATGGTTATATCATCGTCGCAATAGATTATTTTACTAAATGGACCAAATTTATGCCTACATTTAACAACACTCACAAAACAACTGCATATTTCTTTTTCATTCATGTCATCACATAGTTTGGTGTTCCACAAGCCAGTGTTATGGATCACAAAAACATTTCTAGAATCATATGATAACTTAACAAATTGCTAAGCTGATACTTTCCCATGAAATTTCCACTCCCTACTATCCTCAAGCTAATGGATAGGTTGAGGCTATCAATGAAGTTCTCAAAACTATGCTTCAACATATGGTAGGTTCTCCTTTAATCTTCCTTGTGGGCATACTGAACTTTAGTAAGGAATGCTACCAAATTTACACCCTTTCAGTGGTTTTATGTTTTGGAAGCAATTATACCAATCGAATGTGAGATTTTGTCGTTGAAACTAGTTGTTGAACCTCTTCTTGCCACTTTTGTAGAAGAGGAATGTCTTTTACATTTGACCCTATTAGATGAGACACGACATGATGCCACTATAGCTAATCAATCTTATAAAAGACATATCAAGGCACAATACAATAAAGGTGTCAAGCTTTGTGTCTTCTCAAAAGGAGACCTTGTTCTTTTATATGACCAAGAATTTGATAAGTTAGGATCAGGAAAGTTCCAACCTATGTGGTCAGGTCCATATATTGTCAAGTGTGTTCTTGAAAAAGGGGCCTATGAGTTAGTTGATTTTGATGGAATTCCACTAGCGCAACCTAGGAATGGGTTGTACCTAAATAAACAATATGCTTGATTTCATGTGTAGTAACAATGCACATATTGTCTATAGGTGTGTTGAGTGTGTTTGCAGGTGTGTCTATTTAGAGTTTCCTAAGGTTTATGCTGATCTATTTTATGTATGGTTTGCAGATGTTGACATCCCTTGAACCGTATTTTGGTTATCCTAATGGTGCTAGTCATAGTACTCATAACCTATTCTCTGTAATGTGGGGTATATTTCCTCCAAATGGCAAGTTAGTAAGTATACACAAGATTTTTATTGGTCGCTCTACCAACAACATCATTGAGTATAGCACAATGGTTGAGCTACTATCTGATGCTATTTCACATGGTATCTGCTGATTAGTCATTAGACTTGACTCATAGCTTATGGTACTACAACTTGCTAATGTTTATTCAATTAGAAGTCCTACCATATTGCGTATGTTTTTAAGGGTTCACCTTGTAGAAAGACATTTTTATTTTATACAATATGAACACATTTCTAGAAATATAAACACATTAATAGATGCACTTGCTAATCATGATTTAGATAGACAGATGCAACGGAATGTAAATAAGTTTCAATACACATCACATCATTGAAAGCACAATAGGAACTCAGAAACACAAATGATATATATATCTATATATATATAAAGTTTGGTTTTACGAAATTTGTGCCTGAGACACATATGGCCATACAAACCATATAAAAAACGACATGCAAATATCTAAGTAGACTAATCAAAAGTGATCATGATAACAAGCCATTGAATGAGATATCTTGCACAGTAACCAACCAATATGGCTAGGCACTCCAATAGTGTGTTGTTGAAGTCACATTAGAATTTGGTTGATCATGATCTCATCTATCCCGTGTGTCAACCCCTTCATGTGGTGCTCCACCTCTGTTAGGATCTTAGCTACATTAAGATCTCATAGTGCATCCTGTCCTACTGCAGCAAAATGTTTTGGTTCTATTACTACATGTGTTTGTTCTCCTGTAAGACAGAGATATGAATAACCTATCGGACGAACAAGACCAATATATAAATGAACAAATCAATAGTTTAAGTCTCAGAAACATCAAAAAAATAATTTTTTTAAAAACTTTAAAAAATCAAATGGTCGAAATATCTTACCTATAACATCTCATCGCTCACCCTTAGGAAGAATGAGCTCAAGGTTGTATCAAAAATCCATCCCTTTGTACAGATAATCATTGACCATAATGAATTTTCTGTGCAGCCACCCAAATAAGGTTGGTGAGAAACTGATCGTAGAAGAAATTGTATGTCATGAAATATGATCTATCCACCTCCTCATCCATGGTACCCTCAAATCAATGGGCTCAAGTGTAATCTGTTGAGGTTGTAGTAATGGAATTTGTTCTAGGGAATAAGAGACCAAGATAGAGATATATCCAAAGTTTTTCAAATTTCCCTCTCTTGCTTTAGGAAAATTTTCTTTCGTATTGACCAACACTCCGTCACTCCAGTTGACAAGTTAACTTGGAGTAGCTCTTCTACAAGATCAAAACATATTTTTGGCTGTAAACCACTACATTTCTATTACTGCAAAGAGTTCTTTATTTTCCTATATATGATGTTATGGTTTCATATATTTCAATACCATGTTGATCGATTGAATAAAGTGATTAGATGATACTGCATAGATTATGTGGACCATTGGCTTGTGTTATTTTACTGTGCAGGTTCTAATAATAATGATCAGATCTGGGATTGGAGCATTCAAGCCAAGGAAGGAATGAAGAATATGACTGATTCCAGGTAAGCTTCATCTTGTAATCTATTTTCTTTAAGGATAACATTAGTCTCTTTGTCTTTCTGTTGTTTTAGGTCAGTCCACCAGTCCTAGGGAAGATACTTTTGTTTTTAATCATAGATTCCACAAAACAGTAAGAAAAATAAATAAACCAAAAGAAAACCACGCAAAAACCAATAGCAATATGACACCACAAAAAAGTGGTATGGCCATACACTAGACATAAAAAAATTTATAAATCAAGCACAAACAAATCACAAAAGACCAAAAGAACAAAATTCCCAAAAAACACCATGACTCAATCCCCATGGGTTCCCAATGCTTCCAAGGGAAGGCTCAACCCAATCCTTCTTCAAGATTACATGGCAATCTCTTTTTCCATGTAATTCCCTACATTGTACTACCATAAACACACAATTGTGAGTGTGTATTTAAACATAACAATATACTAGTTACATTACCTTGTTATGTGAAACATGCTACCTTATAATTGAACACATCCATGCCATCTCTCAAGGGACTCCAATTCCCTTAACGGATCCAGCTACAACTAGAAACTAGATAAGACACCTGCCAAATACATGTTCATGAATATAGCACATATGCATATAATGTCAAACAAAATGAAGGTTAAGAAGAATTTTTGTATTCATGCAAATCACTCATTGATTTGGAATCTTGGTTTCCAAACATAGCCAAAGTAATTCCCACCCAATTTCTTTCTTTTGCCTTTTACCTTGCTACAATTGAGTCTTATTATGTACTATCACATCACCCAGTTATTAGTCATATAAAAAAATCAACTATTACCTTGTCACGCTAATACTAAGCATGTTTCGCTACATATGTTCACACATGTCAGTCACATGTTCCAAAGATCAAGACATCATGTCTATAAATTTGAAATCAACCTTTGCAAAGACTAAAAACCATGTCATAATCAACTCATAGTCATAAGTCATAATACTACAATTAGCACCCACTTACACTCAAGTATATATCAGTTGTCTAAGAACATATTGTGTTAGTACAACTATAATAATATGATATCATTCCTTCATGCAATCTTATAGACACATACTCCTATCATGCAATTAATCAAACATTCAGACAATATGTAACATACCATGTTAGAACCAAATAGATGACATAATTAACTCATGCCTCAATGTATCTCAGGGGATGTTATCACATCTACTCAAATCAATCTAGATTAATACGACACAATATCATAAATATATCAACTCATTCCTGAATATCATGACCATGACCACTTGCACAAGCCAATCCAGACTAGCACAATACATATAACATCAAGGTCTTAGCTGCAATGACCATAATCATCATACATATGATTGCAGTGCATATAAAAACAAGTTACTATCATTCATGACTATTTGACACATGCATATGACCACACTAATCAACTAGCATATACTCTTACATGCACTAGACCTAAGGGTAAGATCATGAAAAACTAGCAAGTAAATCATACATGCAACTTGATACTTGCAAGTAATCATGTCGTAGCTGCTTGATCCAACTCTTCCTTTCTTTATATTTACTTCCCATTTTCTTTCTTGCCCTTCCTTTGCCTTCCTCTTTGAATGCTCTAAGTGTGCAAGAGTATGAGAGAGAGAGAGAGAGAATAGAGAGAGAGCTCCAATCTAATACTGACAGAAGGTTAAATTAACAAAATCCATGAACTGATCCTCACAAGCATATGTATTAATGAGGCCTCTATTTTCTTCAATTTCCATTATTTTTCCTTCAATTTCCTGCTCACATGCAACCTATGAAATTTCACCTTCCTTTTCTCCTATTTCCATTATTTTCATAAATAAAATGTCAATTAATGCATCTTTCATATTCAAAGCCTTTTTCATTGCCTTTGTCAATTTCCCCTTAGCCATAATAAACCAAATGAGCACCCACTAGGATGTTTTACCCAACATTTAGCTCAGAGTACATGTCCCATGACCTTGGTATCATATCTTTTTACATGGAAATTCAACAATGGGTTGTTACACAAGCAATAATTTTTATCATTGTCTCCTTCTCTTTCATTCAACATGTTCATCACTGATGTAAGGAAAGGATGATGGTGCCATATCTATTGTCTTCTCTACTACCCCATTATTGGTTGGATTACTAGCTGAGCAATAGGTAAAAAATATTAACACATGCATTAGACATATATCATAGAGGTATTAGTAATGTGATGCATGTATGTTCTAGAGAAAGGCTTCTTGGGAGTGGGATTGGAAGCACGAGTGGGGAATGACATTTTCAAAATCTCCCATTTCGAGAATGATTTTGGGAGTGAATTTTGTATTATATATATATATTGATGCATATATGTCAAAAAAAGCATGTACACTGATCAACTTGTGATTAAAAAACATAAAACCATGGATTAAAGCATATAACATCATTCATCTCGCAGTTACAATCTTCATCAACCGCATGTCCACAAATTACAAGTTCTCATTTATATAGGATGTAAGGGTGCACATAACCAAAGTAACATTGAGTGCAATCCATCCCTGAACCGAAAATACATCAACAAATAAGCTCTGGTTGGCATCTAGCATCCAAAAATATCATGCTACAACAAATACCCTCATATCATTAAAATTGTTGCCTATCTTTGGATCTTTGTCATTAATATCACCCTCTAAGCATTAACATAAGATAGAAAATGTAGCATGTCAAGCCAAGATTTTGTTTAAGTGATGGGTACATTTTTAATAGGGTCATAATAGAGGAGTTCGACAGCTAATTTCACTACCATCAAGGTATATAGAGGATTTGGTGTTATTGGTTAAAAATGATTTCCATACCTAGTACATGACAAAATCAAATGGAAACATTGCAATTCCCCCAATCCTGAAATCCCGAAAAACTAATAAGTCTACTAGATTTTGAGTCAAAATCTACTTTCT
>APFE031579407.1:4704-19617 GCA_000404065.3 Pinus taeda | reverse complement strand
TGACAAATGACATATAAAAATAATATTATTGAAACTACATTTTTAGCCAAGAAGTGTTTTAGAGCCTAGTATGAGAGAGATGTCACATAATTTCCAATAAAAAATTATAAAATAATATTAGGTTGACAAATTAAAAAATACTAAGATATATGCCAACAACTTTTTCTTAACTAAAACTCTACAAACCTTAGCTCCATTTCCAAACCCTAGCCTCCCTAGTTGATCTTCTTTTGCACTCCACACATGGCCAGCCTAGAGGGGGCTCCTCCCCTTCCTCTAGATGATGTTACAACCTTCCAGATATTAATTGCATCTCTTCCTAAAAATCGAACACTAGGGATCATAATTCTAAATTTGTTGAAGTAATGGAAAATATTACTTCGATTTGGTTGCCATGAGGGTTCTATTGAACTACCTTGGCATTTAGTGATCGAGCTATAGTTGGAAAATTTATGAGGATGAAATCGCCAAAGTCCATGGAGCAATGGACAAAGAAAACTTGGAAGATAAAAGGAAATTTGGGTATTTATGCTTGTGACAACGATTTTTTTTGCATCTGTATTTGAGCTTAAGGATCACAGAGAACCTTATTTTTTTGGGTCAAGGGAATGTATCTAAATAGATGGTCTCTTGACTTCAACCTTCTTGATGACATCCCCATAGTCGTTCTCGTTTGGGTGAAAGTTCCTAAGCACCCTATTATGCTGTTGACCTACGAGAAAATCCAAAATACCAAATATGCGAACAAATACAACCAAGAACACAGAACAAAATGAGAAAAACAATAAGTAATATATTATTCAGAGATGAAAGCAATGTTCACTTGCCTCTTCGAGGGGGAAACCTCTAGTCGAGAAGAGCTCAATTACAAATTAAGACTCATATTTCTCAATGGGGATTATCTATCCTTTATATAGCATTCATACATACAATACCATGGGTTATTACCATAGTTCTCTCAGTACCATCTATCCAATACCATAGCCCATTTGCAACTAACTGTGGTCACTTTCTTAAATGCGGGTCAACCA
The DNA here is from genome assembly GCA_000404065.3 of Pinus taeda. Classification (NCBI taxonomy): domain Eukaryota; kingdom Viridiplantae; phylum Streptophyta; class Pinopsida; order Pinales; family Pinaceae; genus Pinus; species Pinus taeda. The sequence continues at coordinate 18,586 of APFE031579407.1, read as the reverse complement.
CTTACAATTATTAATACGAGCTTTATTGACTCTTTAACTAACTATAACTATGACTCGACCCTATTACATAAATAAATGGGTTAGGGTTGGACCCTAACATGCCCTCCCCCATCAAAAGCAGCCTTCTCCTCAAGGTTGAAGCTGTGGAAACTGTTGAAGAGTAGTGGCTGGTTCCCAGGTCGCATATTTTAGAGAGGTGTCTTTCCACTTGATGAGAACTTCCTTGATCGTGTAGCCGTGCAGATGTCTTTCTCGCGTATCAAGGACCTATTCAGGTTGGAGCGAAAGTGAACCTTCTTCATCCAATTCAGATAGACTGGTTTGAATTCTCTAATTGTTCCCCACCACTTTCTTGAGGCATGATACATGGAAGACAGGATGGATTTAAGTTGGTGACAAGGCCAACTTGTAGGCTACTGCTCCAATGCACTGAAGTATTTGATAAGGTCTGTAGAATTTTGGAGCTAATTTTTGGCACCCCTTTTCTTTGAGAGATGTTTGCTTATATGGTTGCAGCCACATGAATACATGATCCCCTTCTTGAAATGTGCGCTCTGAATGAGGTTGGTATGCCTGTTGCTTCATTCGATTCTGAGCTTCATGGAGATTATCTTTGAGACGAGCTATCATGGTTGCAAGTTCTGTAGGATTCGATCCATTGCTTGCACCTTAGAGCATCCAGGGATATAAGAAATAGGTGAAGGTTGGAGTTGGCCATACATTGCTTCATATGGAGTCATCTTTGTGGTTACATGTTAGTTAGTATTATAGCACCATTTAGCTAAAGGTAGCCACTGTACCCATCGATGTTTCTTTTCTGAAGTGAAACACCTTAGGTATGTCTCCAAACATTTCTTGGCTGCTTCAGATTGACCATTAGTTTGGGGATGATATGAAGTACTTAGCTAGAGTTGGGTGCCTTGTAGCTTGAAAAGTTCTTGCCAAAAGTTACTAGTGAAAGTCTGATCACGATCAGACATAATGGAAGTGGGCATCCCATGTAGTTTGAAGATTTGGTCCATGAAAGCTTGAGCCACCAAAGTGGGGGTAAATGGGTGGGTTAGAGTGCAAACATGAGCATATTTAGAAAGTTTGTCCACAACTACCATGATAACTGATTTGTTTACTGACTTCAGGGGACCAGTAATGAAATTTGTAGAAACATATGTCCAGATGGAGGAAGGTATTTGCAAGGGTTGTAAGGTGCCTAATAGCTTGATTGTTTCTCCTTTGTGGCACTGACACACCTCACATTTAGCTACAAAACTAAGAATGTCAGTTTTCATGCTTGTCCAAAAGAAAGAACAACGAGTGCGAGCATAAGTCTTCTAAAAGACTACATGGCCTGCAGTGGGAGATGAGTACATCTCTCCCAAAATGTGTGTTTTGAGGGTAGATGTTAGCGATATAAATACTCTATCCTTGTAGCGAAGAATCTCATCCATCCAAGAGTAGCCAACTGAGGAATTATGATTTTCTCTCAAGTTATTAATGAGTTGGGAGAAAGAGGGGTGCGAAAACCATTCCTTTGAGGCTTCTTCAATCCAATCGGGTATGGGAAGAGAGATTGATAGCAAGGTGCTTTTATCCTCAATTTGGCTTGATAAATCATCTGCTACTACATTGTCATGCCCTTTCTTGTAAATTATCTGATAATCATATCCCAACATTTTTGCCAGCCATTTATTTTTCTGGGGTGAGGATAGGCATGGTTCCAAAAGATATTTGAGGCTTTGATGGTCTATACGGATTTGGAAATGGCACCCCAATAAGTATGCTCTCTAGGTATCTACTGAATGTAAGATGGCCATCATCTCCTTCTCTTAGGTAGATTGTCCCAGATGTTTCCCACTTAGTTGTTGGCTGGTGAAGGCCAAGGGCTTACCTTCTTGCATGAAGACAACACCAATACTAGTACCTGAAGCATCACATTCAATCACAAAATATTTGGTGAAGTCGGGAAGTACCAATATGGGAGTGGAACACATTGCCTGTTTGAGAGCCATAAACGCCTGTTGTGCTGCATCAATCCAGAGGAATGAATTTTTCTTGAGAAGGATAGTGAGGGGTCTAGCAATGTGACCATAATTGTGGACAAATTTGCGATAGTATTCGGTGAGACCCAAGAATCCCCTCAAACTCTTCAAGGTTTTCAGTTGGGGCCAATCTTGCATTGCTTGTATATTTTTGGGATCCACCCAGACACCCTCACGACCCACAATGTGGCCCAAATACTCGACTTCTTCCATGCCAAAAGATAACTTGGACAATTTAACAAATAATTTGTGGTTTTGGAGTAGTTGCAAGAGCAAGTCTGCATGCTGAAGATGTTTTTCCCAGGTTAGGATGTAGATGAGAATGTCATCAAAGAAAATGAGGAAATGTTTTTAGGGATATGGTTTTAGCTGGTGATTCATGAGGCTTTGAAAATTCGATGGGGCATTACAGAGACCAAATGGCATGACCAAGAATTCATAATGGCCTTCATGAGTTCAGAAAGAAGTCTTGGGAATGTCTACTTCTTTCATGCGTATTTGGTGATAGCTAGAGCAAAGATCTAGCTTAGTAAAGAATTGAGCACCATGTAGTTCATCAAGCAGATCATCAACAACCAGGATAGGCAATTTTTCTTTGACAGTGAGCTTATTGAGGGCCTTGAAGTCTGGACACAGGCACCATTCCCCATCTTTCTTGAGCACCATGACCACTCGTGATGAATAATGACTGATGCTAGGATGAATAACACCGACTTCAAGGAGTTCCTTGATGATTTTTTCAATTTCATTCTTTTGGGTGAAATGATATCGATATGGGTGCACATTCAGTGGTTGTGCCCTTAGGACCAAAGTGATGCTATGATCATGTTCCCGTCTAGAGGGTGGAAGCTCTTTAGGTTTATCAAATACCTGTTGGTGGTGATTTAAGACCTGTTGCATCTTAAGATGAATATGAAGAGTAGTGGTCTCTATGACCTGGATGGCCTTAAATTGGGCGATAACTCCATGATGTCCATTTTTTAACGACTTTTCCATGCGATGGGAGCTAATGATAGAAGGATCACCTGCTTGGAGTCCACTGAGGATATGCATGTGTTCATTATGCTTAAAGCTCATATATAACTCCTGGAAAGCCATGGTGATTGGGCCTAGTGTACGAAGCCATTCAGCACCCAAGACAATGTCACAACCACCCATGTTAATCACAAACATGCGGGTCTTTAGGTGGTAGTCTCCCATCCAAAGTTTGATATTTTCGCAATAGCCTTTACATTTCATTGTCCCCCCATCAACAATCTAGACCTGGAAATTAGAGACTGTCGTGACAAAACAATATAAAACTTTGGCAACTCACTGATGGATAAAGTTATGAGCATTGCCACTATCAATCAGTACTATTGCAGAGCGATGTTTAATAAAGCCTTTGATTTTGAGAGTTTGGGGCATAGAAATGCCTGCCAAAGCATGTAGCGAGATAACTAGTTCCTCTGGCATAGTTGAGAGTTCATTGTCCTACTGGGTTTCCTCAACTTCGTTCTCTGGTCCCTCAAGTGGTTAGACTTCCTCAGATGTGGTGTGATCAGTAACATCAATTTGAAAGAATTTGGGTTCCTTGCATTTATGCCCAGGGGAGTATTTGTCATCACAGTAGTAGCACAATACTTGTTTTCTTCTTTCAACAATGTCTGTTGGAGACACCTTTTGAACCTTAAGTGTCTGGGTAGGGCCTTGAGCCTGGGTGGGCCATCCCTTGGCTATGAAATTTGGATGAGGTGACTGGGCAGCTAAAGCACATTCCACTTTGATAGCCTTTGTGCAAGCATCCATCCATGTAGGTGGCTGGTGCATCTGGACATGGGCTTGGATGGCTTGTTTGTGACCACTTATAAAACATTCCATGTAGAATTCATCTCCTAGACCTTCTGTATAGATGGCCAATGTCTCAAAGGCTGCAATGCAGTCTTTTACAGTGCCTGTCTGTCGGAGCTTAGTAAGATGACCTAAAAAATTAGATTCTTGGTCAAAGTGGTCACAAAGCGATTTTGAGAACACCTGCCAACTTATGTTCTTGGGATAGCATTTCTGATGCCACTGCCACCATTTCCATCTCTCTTAGTCCAAGTAAAGGGCTACCAAATGTAGTTTAGTTTGATCATCTTAGATATCATTCAAAATGAAATGTTGTTCCATTTATGCTACCCATAATGCTGGATTAGAGCCATCAAATTTATACATGTGCAACTTGGGTGGGCGAGGGTGGGAATATTGGTGATTTCCATGGAAGTGAATATGATGGCTAGATTCTCCCTCAAGGTCTTGATTAATACCATGTTCCTACAGATGCAACCCTGATGTGCTCATTTTGGATTCTGCCACGAATTGTCGCATCTGTTCCACTAGGCTCTAGAAGAATCCAACTTTTGTTCAAGGCGCTCGATCTTCTCGTTGGTCATGACTTGAGCTATGGTTTCTACCATACATAGATCTTGTTCTCTTGTTGGCCCATTGAGAAAATTTGGGACCGCCCGAAAATTGAAGTTGACAAGTGAATGGTACTACTGCAATCAACTCATCATCCTGAATATTATAAACTAAGTCTCTTGTAAGCATCTCAGGAAGGCCTCAGATCAATACTGTAGTGGCCAAATTCTAGAAAACTTGATCCTACCCAATGTCTTGCAAAATTGAGCCCAGACTATAGGAGCCACAAGCCTCACTGAGAAAATGGTTAAATCTTCCTATGAAACCCCAACTGCTAAATGTGAGTTGGACTGTGATGGTGACAAAACCCCAACTGCTAAAATCTGAACTGGAAAATAAGATAATGGGCAATCTTCAAAGAGTCGAGCAAACTATGGTCTCAAAGGAGTGTCAAGTGCTACAGATCACAATATATATAAGGGTCCAACAATAGTACTCAGCCCAATCTTTCAGGGCACTACCTAAGGAGGATCAATCATAACCTTAGCCATACTACCCGACTACCCTATCATACATGCAATTAATCTCCCCAAGTGTTATTCTCAATGTATTGTAGCAACAAGAAGGCCAATGGTTTATCTAAGGCGAGGTTTTAGGTGAGCCTGGGGGGTTTTTGATATACCCAAAGGGTACATGGAAGGAAGTCTTTGCTTCGTCTTGTCTAATGCACTACTACTCGAAGTGGTATCCACAGGGATTACGAGGGGAGTCCAACAAGCATGGGCACCTCTTGTATTTCCTATGTGCATGCGTCCCCAATTTCGCAGGTTTATGCACTCAATGACAAATCTTGTGGTTTAAAGACGCTAGAACATGTCTCTAAACTAATTTTCTTTTTTGCCAAAAATGAAGGTACCACCGGCCCTGGAAAGTGCTCTGATACCACTTGTTATGCTCTTGACCTACGAGAAAATCTAGAATATCAAATATGCAAAGAAATACAACCTAGAACAAAGAAAAAAATGAGAAAAATAGCAATTATCTTTTTATTTAGAGATGAAGGAAATGTTCACTTGCCTCTTTGAGAGGGCAACCTCCAGCAGAGCAGAGCTCGATTACAAAATAAGACTCGACATTTCTCATTGTGGAGTCTCTATCCTTTATATAGGATTCATACATACAATACCATGGGTCATTACGATGGTTCTCTTAATACCATCTATCTAATACCATGGCCTGTTTGCAACTAACTGTGGTCCCTTTCTTAAATCCAGGTCAACACTTACAGTTATTAATAAAGGATTTATTGACTCTTTAACTAACTATAACTATGACTCCACCCTATTATATAAATAAAGGGGTTAGGGTTGGAGCCTAACGCACCCCCTTTCCTGTTGGAGCAATGACTACCTCAAGGTAATAGGAAATGGAGTTGGGAAGTACACAGATAGAGCATAACCCAAAGGGAGTGAGTTTGCATGCACCAAGATTTATGTGGAAGTAGACTTGGAGAAGGGGCTCCCTACTAAAATGTTCCTCATGATAAGGGATTGGAAGAATTGTCAAGTTCTAGATTACGAATGAATCCCTTTCAAGTGTCAATTTTTTCATGAATACAGGCACTTTGCAAGGGATTGCAAGAAAGCCCTATCGAACAAAGGGGTCATAGTTGTAGCTCTCAAGGAAGAGAAATGGCAGACCCAAAGGAAAGGAGGAAATAAGTGGGATCTGACAACAAATAAAACCAATGCCAGTCAAGGAAATAATGTCCCCTCCTCTTCTAGAAAATATTTTGGGGCTTTGCAGTCCATGGAGGCAAACCAACTGGAGGAGCTAATGCAGGAAGTTCAACTCACTGCTATCATGGGTGGGAATGAAATTGAAATCGAAGAAGAGGGTGATATTTTGGAACTGTCGAAGGTCACAGAACAGGAAGTGATTGGGTCTTCAACAATCTCAAACCCTAAGAGAGGTAAAATTCCTGTCATCCCAGGTGTTGAAGCAGGTCTTCTTCTCTGTCAGATCCATCAATCAAAAGCTTCCCCAAAGGCTTGAACTTTCCCTAAGGTGGTCTGAGAAAAACCATAACAAGAAATATGACCTTGAATACCAGTGGGCCTTGAAGAGGCAAGCAGTCATGAAACTAAGAATACTACTAATAAAGGTGGTAAGCACTCTGAAAAATAGATTAGAGAAAATGAAGTAGAGCATAACAAAAAATTGGGAAAAGACCTTAATTCCTGATATATTAAGATACTCAAGAAACAAGGGAAAAATAATAATAACACAAGGAGGCCATCAATCTCAATCCCTCTAAAGAAATGATGAAACTATTATCTTGGAATTAAGGGGTTTGGGAGGCCCTACAAAATCCCTTTTCGTCAAAGATTTGGTAAAAGCAAAGAAGCCTTCCATTCTTTTTCTATAAAAGACAAAGTTAGAAGAAAGTGAGCTTATGAATGTCATGGGGGCTTCACACAATGAACCTCTAAAATATCATGTATGCTCATGGGATATTAAACAATACCTTTAATTTGACTACGTATTGGAAAATACCTCCGAAAATCACACTATTTGACCCCCTACCAATATGAACCCCATACACCTTTCTAATTTTAAAAAACACTACTTTCAGAAGGTATTGTAGGTATCCATCTTTTCATTGACATTTTTAATACCCGTTTATATTTTTTCATTAGCTTTGAGATCCATTTTTTATACCTGGAAATATAAAAACTCTTTACCCCCAATATATCCCCCCATATGAACGCATGTGGTATGGTATTGCCCCTAGTGAAGGTCCCATGATGAATGTAGCCAAATTATTTTAGAAAGACAATTGTGGTATTGCCCAAAGTTCTTGGGGTGCTTTCAAGGGGCTTGATATTTTTTAGGACAATTTAGTCTTCTCCCTTATCGAATTCCAGAAAAACCCTCATTGGATATGAATTACATTGGATAGGAACAACTCAAAGGAAAGATTCAAGGTGGTGAATGTCTATGATTTGGTGTTATGTGGAGACAAAGTATAATTTTGGGATAAGTTGCTCTTGCTCAAGAAGATCAGTGGAACCAAGGTTCCATACTTGGAGGATATTTAACACAACTATTTTTACATCTGAGAAAAGGAGAGAAAATATCGTTCATAACCCTTTCAAATAAAAATGGAAGACTTCATATCATAGTGGGATCTAATCAACATTAGACCTAGTAAAGTCAAGTTTGCTTTGTCGAACATAAGAAGTGGAAGTGGTCATATTATGGATTTCCTTGATCACTTCCTTATCCATAACTCTTGGATCCTTAATGGGTTGGATTCATCCTCCTCAATTTTAGCCTTGAGTAAGTTTGACCATTAGCCTATTTCATTGGAATCAGGTGAAAATGAAGATCTAGGTCCGATTCCTTTTATATAAAACACCAATTGGTTGAATGAAGGAATAGTGGGAATCCTCAAATACGCATGCCTTTCTCCTTGTTCTTGGCTCTCCAACCTTTGTTTAGGAATCAAATTAAAGTCTATAAAAGAAGCTTTGCGAACATGGAAAAATGAAGTCTATGTCCCTCTTGGTAAGAAGAAAGTCGAAATTGAGAAATATCTAGAGTGTCGCTTAAATAGTGAAATTAAATATTGGAATTTGGAGAAGGAAAAGGAATTAAATAATTAGATCCTTCAAACAAATAAAAAAGAAGAGGAATTTTGGAGGCTCAAATCTAGGCATACCTGGTTGAGGGCAGGTGATCAGAATACAAATTTCTTTCACAAGAAAACAAATGCTAGGGAGTTAAGAAATAGAGTAAGAGAGATTACTATGGATGGTAAGTATCCAAAATATCCTCCTTTCCTGAAATAAGAAATGAAGCTTTTTCTCACTTTCAATCCTTATATTCGTCGAGAAGTGATATGTATTTCACTAAGGTAGAAGAGTTATTGTCTCCCTTCCACCAAGAGATATTTAATTTGGAAAATTGCCATCTAATTAAGGATATCAATGAAGATGAGGTGATTGAGGTGATATGGTCAATAGTCTCAGATAAGGCTCCTAGCTTGGATGGTTTTTCTATTAGTTTCTAAAAGGTCTTTTGGGGAGTGATAAAAAAAGACCTAATTTGAATGTTAAATTGGTCTAAAAATAAAAGAAAATTTGGAGGAAGTACAAACTCCTGTTTGTCAAACTAATTCCAAGGGGATATAACCCAATGGACTCCACTCACTTTCATCCCATTTCTTTATTCAGCTCTTCTTATAAAATTGTAACAAAGGTTATAGAAGGAAGATTAAAGAAAGTCATGTTGAGAATAATCTCTGAAAACAATGGATGAATTCTATTAAGAAAATGTATATATTGGATAACATCATTCGTGTGTAGGAGGAAATTCACTCAAGCAAGTAAAGGGGTGACCCTAGTCTTTTATCAAGCTAGATATGGCCAATTCCTTTGACCCAGTGATAAATTCCTTTCTCTTTCTCATTCTTCAAAAGTTTGGTTTTTGTAATGAATTCATTTTTTGGATCAAAAGTTGAATATGGACCCCTTGGATCACCCCCCTTGATCAATGGAACACCCACATCATTCTTAAAAGCATGTAGGGAACTTTGTTAAGGATGCCCCTTTCTCATTTGTTGCAGAATGTATGCGCAAGAACTTGGAAAAATTGAAAGCAAATGGATATTTTCTAGGAATAAACATTTCTAGGAATGTCAAAGAAATCAATCACTCTTAGTTCATTGATGATATGATTCTCTCAAGATTCTAGATTGGAACTATATATAAGATGCCGAGAAGCACCATTAGTGATGGATGCAACAATTCTTGGAGGGCTTCCAAAATATTTTCCAAGCATTTTAAAGTAATCTTATATGACTATATTTACCTCTCCTGGGATTTCTTGAATAAGAGGAAAAGTCATATTTGTGGGTGGAATTGTCTAGGATCAAATTTGCAAGAGATAACCTCTGCGCTATATTTTTCGGTTCAGATAGATTGGAAGCCCTTCAAATATTTGGGGGTCCTAATTTCTCTAAGGGATTCTTATAGGGAAGACTGGGAGGAGATAATCCATAAATTCAAAAAGAATATTCAAGGATGGGGAGAAAATTGGCTAAACATAGTTGGGAAATCCATTTTAATAAAATCGATCTTAGTATTATAGAAATATTTTCGGAAAAATCACATCAGAAAAATTTTGTTGACGTGTTTCAAACCAACAAGTGATGTTCATCGTCAGGACAAGTTGACAATGAACCACACTCGTTGGTTTGAAATGCATTGACCAAATTTTTTTGATGTGATTTTTCCGAAAATATTTCTATAATACTCAGATTATGGATCACAGAAGCTTGAATTTGAAAATCAATCTTATTAGCTCATCCAATCTATCTATGTTCTGGTCTTCTTCCTCCTAAATGAATTCTTAATCAAATTGGGGAAATGCCTAGAAATTTTTCATGGCAAGGGGTAAAAATAATCAAATGGAAATTTCATTTGTTAAATTGGAATATAGTTTTCCTTCCAAGAGAATGTGGACGAATGGAAATTAAATATATGGTGTATATGAATCTATCCTTTGGTGGAAAAGTTGTCTGCAAGTTTATTTCAGATTCTAAAGAGTGGTGGAAGGTGGCATTTCTAAAGAAATAATTTCATAAAAATCGTATGCTTAAAGATGAAAATACCCAATGGTCTAGGGGCAGATCTAAGATATGGAAGCTTTGCAAGGTTTTGACCCCTTTAATAATAGAAAATATTGGTTGGAGTGTGGGAAATGGTGCCAAAATCAATCTCTAGAAAGATAATATCCCCTCGAATGAATTAAGAATAGGGAAAAATGAAATCAATGACCTTGTGGAATGGTTGTTAGGGAAAGGTATTGAAACACTAAAGGATATCTCTATTTTGGATGAGTTTGGTGTGCGCAAAGGTTGGGATTTCCCAGGTCTTCAAACACATATTTACAGACAATGGGACTCTCTGACAATCTCTCCAAAAGGTATCACTCCCATTGATTGTGTCTCTATGGATATTTTAATTTGGCAGCCATGTAAATCCCACCATTACTCTATTAAGGAAGGTTATAGGTTATTGTTGACTAAGCTTTTGCATCCTACTCCAAGGAAAATATGGAAGAAGATTGGGCACACAGATGCTCTACTTAAGGTTAACTCCTTTTCTTAGATGTTGGTACATGGGAAATATTAACTATTGAAAACCTTATATGTATAAACATTCATGGTCCATCTTGATGTGTTCTATGTAAATTTCAGGAAGAAATAATCCCCCATTTATTCCATTTTTGCTCCTTTTCTTTATTTATTTGGAAATCAAATTTTGAAAAGGTTTATTTGGTAAATTACGTTGGATGTAGTTGGCAGGATATATTTTATTCTTGGAAAAGAAATATTCCAATTGATAGAATTAACTCCTCTATAACTCAACCAATATGGGTGACTTTGCCAGATTTGTTGTGCTGGACTTTCTGGTTAGAAAGGAATAAAGCTCTTTTTAAATAGGAGATTCCTTACTTTTGTTGAGAAGCCTTAAAATCCCATTATTTTCTTTTTGAATCCATCTCGGCTTGAGGTTTTACATCAACTCATATTGAAGAATTATTTGTTGTAGAGAAGAGATAGAAGTTCTCGTTCTCCCAGATCAGGTTGTCGTCTTCAATCCCAATCTATATGCTCATAAATTCCCTCGAATAAGATTGGGAGACGAGGACTTTCAAAATTGGAAAACAAGTGAATTATCAACTTTGTTGTTTTTTTGATGGTTCCTTGAATGGAAACCTAGGGGTGAAAAGAGTGGGAGTAGTGATCCTTTGCCTCGTGGAACAATCAATGTTCAGTTTTTCTTGGGGTCTGGGTACAAAAACTAATAATTAGGTTGAATACTTGACATTGTGGAAAGGTTTAGATATTTCCATCAACAAATGTATAAGGAAAATAAGGTTCCTTGAATATTATTTGATTTTCATTAGGAAAATCTCCAAAGAAACATTAGAAATAAACTCTCGCATCCCTACAATTGTGAACAAGATAGCCTTACAAATCAAGAACTTTGAGGAGATCTCCCTCTTCCATATTCTTAGACACCTAAATGATGAGAAAGACAAATGTGCCAAGTATGGGTCTCAGTTTGGGCAAGGAATTTTAGAAACAAATTTTGTTCAAGGGAATTTCACCCCAGTTCCATAAATCAAGTTCAATTGGTTTATGCACACCCTAGTCACTTGTTGTCTCATAGCAGGACCTTTGTTAATGGATTTTTTGTATTAAATGCTTCATGCCAGTTGGTTTTTCCTCTATCTAGCTTTGACAACTTGAGATATTCTCTGTGTGGAGGTGAAGAGTAATCCACATTTCCCTCCCCATCTCTTTGTAATTTCAACTTGGATAGATGGATATGTGTGAGGACAAGTTTTAAATGGGATTCAATGTTTTTCTTGAGGTCATTGATCTAACCAAAATTCTCCATGACGTCAAACTTTAATGTTCTACAACATTCTCCTGGCTTGGAGTTAATTTTAATGGTAGTTCTCCTCCTTGTGGTAGATCTCTAGATCCAAGTTGAGCTTGAATTAATGCCTCTCCTTGGCTTTCATCTTGGATGGGGTGATGAAGAATTGTTAAATGTGTAGGGGATTTGGGCTAATTGTGCATCTTTTCCTATTTCTATGTGTTTTGTTTGGTGGTTTTGTAACTAGTGTTTAGGAAGTGTACACATGGGCGCCCTTGAGATTCAAGTCCTTGAAAGTGAGCTAGATCGCTAGATCCAGTTAGTTGAGAACTTATTTAAATTTTTAATGGGCATCATAGAAATTACAACTAGAAGGCCAGAGCTTGTCAAGAGTGAGAGGGAGGCAAGGTTCAATCTTCTGTAAAATAAATTTGAATGGCTACAAGCACACATGGATAGGAAGATGGCTGGGCTAGAGTCTGAAGTGCTTTTGTTGAAGCTGCAAATTAGTGGGGATGCGATGAATCTAAGGGGGCTTGATTCCAAGTGTGGACTCTCTAAATTTGACAACGATCTCCAAGTGGTGGAAAAAGTTGTTGTGGCATTTGAAGAAGCCTAGTCTCATGGCAAGGAGGTGACCTTGGAAAATGTAGGAGACATTGACCCCTCTGAGAAAACTATGTAATTTTTCTTTATGTATAGCAAGTATGAACTTTTTTGGGGGAAATTTTGTACAATCTATGGGAGATTTCAATATACAACTATAGTACAATATCCTTTAGAACATTGAAACAACAAAAAATACTTGTAAATGGTTTTGGTCATGTAATCCAGATATTTTAATATAATAACTACGAGTTCTATTAGAAAAGACAAATTAAAAATTACTAATAACCAAAAAAGGGCGATAAATAAAATACTTCAATTTTCATGTTAATTTTCCATCAAACTTTCTATAGAGATAAGTAATTAAATGTAAAAAAATAAAATAAATTACCTTAATGTAAATATGGAATTCCTTCACCATTTTATATGAAGTTGACAAATAACATGTAAAAATAATATTATAAATATTCTAGTTTTAGTTGCCATATAATATTTAAAACAAAAATATATTAAATAAAAAAATATTATTTATTTTCCTATGTAAAAAATCATAATCTATTATTTGATCCATTATATAATATTAAAAATACTACTCTACCAAAATATAAATAAATAACAATTTCTTAAGTAAAATAGAATTTTTTTTACTTAATTTTATAAATATTTAAGTATATACATAGTGAAAAATTTTTAAGAAAATGATTAAAAAATTTATTATAAAATTATTATAAATATAATTACCTAATTAAAATATATAATTTTACATAAAATAAAAAATTTAAATGTTATAAATATAAATTTAAAAAAATATTTGGAAGTTTATTTACTGCCAAATATTATTAAAGTAAACTTAATTTTGAACTCTTGTATTATTATTATATTAAATTAATGTATGTTTTATTTTCAATTTTTAATATATAATATTGAAAGAAATATAAAATTATCAAGATATTATTTTTTGTTAGTAAAACATAAAAATAATTCATATAGCAAAATTTATTTTTCATTCTTAACAAATCCAATATTAATAAATGATTTGATTACAAAGCATTAACATATTTATTATTTTTTTTATTAAAAATTAGACTTCTGTAATCCATAATCTTGTTTGTGAGAAAAATTTCGGTAAAATCACATAAAAAATTATTCGTCCACGCGTTTCGAACCAACCAGTGTGGTTCATCGTCAGAACAAGTCGACAAATGATTTTTTTATGTGATTTTGCCGAAATTATTCTCGCAAACAATATTTTTTATATTATTTAACTTATTTTATATGATTGCGGTCATTCTTCACATTTGACTTTGAAATAATATGAAGTTGACAAATAACATGTAAATATAATATTATTGAGACTACATGATATATTTAACATGTAAAACAAAAATGTAATAATAATAA
>APFE031579391.1:126072-152332 GCA_000404065.3 Pinus taeda | reverse complement strand
TATTATTCATTATTTTTATTATTACTTATTATTTTTGTATTATGTTTATTAGTTCTTATTATTTATTATTGATTATTAAGGGAGGGATGTTACAGCGTGTGTGGTAGGGACTGTCAACAAGTTATAGATGTGCTAATAAGGGAGCGAAAAAGTATGATAAGTAGTGCCAATAGATGATAGAGTGCTAGGAAATCCTACTAAGATGTGACAAGTGCCATGGTGTGGCAATGTGTACCAAGGAGTGTTAGGGAGTGTTAGGGAAACACAAGGGAGCACTCGGCCATAATGGATGGAAATGAAGGAATAAGAGTGTGTGGCACAGAGTGTTAGTGAGTTCCAAGTGTGTTAAGAAGGAGTTACAAGGCATGCTTGGAAATGCTAAGGAATGCTAGAGTTCTAGGGCTACATGCAACCAAGATGTGCCAACGCGTGTAAGGATGTGTTAGCTGGGAGTGCCAGGGAAACACAAAGGATAAGTATGTAAGAATGAATGGAAATGAACAAATAAAAGTTTTTGATTAAAACTTTCAGTGAGTTCTAAGTGTGCTAAGGACAAACTGACAAAGTATGCTAGGGAGTGTTAAGGCATGCTAGAGGCTAGGGTGACATCCCAAGATGTCATAGGTGCTAGGGTGTAACAACACATGTAAAAGGTTGATAAGGAGTGCTAGGGAAACACAAGGGAGAACTAGGTAAAAATGCATGGAAATGAATGAATAAGAGTTTGTGACCAAGAGTGTCAGCCATGTCTAAGTGTGCTAAGGAGAGAGTGACAAGGTATACTATGTAGTGCCAAGGAATCCTAGAGTGGTAAGGTGGTAGGCCAAGATGTGTCAGCTGCTAGGGTGAGCTACATAGTGTTAGGGGGTGTCAAAGACACATAAGTATGCGGTAGTTCAAAATTCATGGAAATTAACGAATAAGAGTGTGTGAGAGGGAGTTTCAATGAGTTCTAGGTGTGTTAAGGAGGGAGTGACAAAGTTATATGCTAGGCAATGCCAAGGTATGCTAAACTACCAAGGCATGTTAGGAAGTGCCACAGTGTGCTAGGGAGTGTGAAAGCATGCCAAGGAATGTAGGGAATGCTAACACATGCCACATAGTGCCAAGGCATTTTCAGACATGTTATGTGCTATGGCATGTCAAGATGTAAATTGTGCTTCTTAATTGTTTTAGACCAAGGTTGGATGTGATGAGCCTTGTATTCGTAACTTGTTAAGTGGGATGTGTGAGATTTTACATGAGTACCCTAAGATGAGTTACAAGTAGTTCTTAGGTGAACAAGGCATTTTTTGAATTTCCATGACATATGAGAATCTGGGTTTGGCCTTAGAATTTTTTATGCAAACACACTCAAGTGCCACAACACATGTACTATGCAAAACAAACTTTTCCATGAAATAAAAAGTAATGGATTGAATGCACATAGTTTAGGGTCTGCACATCTTCATATGTTAATGCTTATTATTCTAATATATAATATCCATTTATATGTCTGGTGTAAGACTCCTCTGGAGATTTCTATCCAACAACATCTCTGTGGTAAAATGTGTACTGTGAGAGGTTGCTCCATCAATATAGCAACCAAAAGGGACGTTACTGTGCACACAGATGAAGAATTAAGAATATTGTTATCTATGAGTGCTGATGAGGAGGTATGGGATAAAATTACACAGGCAGCGAACCTTTTTGTTCAACCAATCAATATCTAAAAAGGAAAATGTGTGATTATATATACATGTGTGATAGTATTTGGAGAAATGCCAACCTAACCCACAAATTTGTTGACATTTTGCTGGAGCTGACCTATAATTCTTCCTAAATTTAATAAACTTGTAAAATAGGATTGAATTTTCAATACAAAATATAAATTGATAGGAACATGGCCAAATTATGAAGGTGTAAAAATTGGTATGGTTTAAAGGGACCGATCCCTTTGAAAAGTCTTAAATGTGGTAATGAAGGTTCAGCCTAGTTCTAGAACCCCTTTCGGCACCCATCTTAGGAATTGGTGTAGGATGCAATACTTCAGAATAATTTTTGTAGCAGTGATGTCAACACTTGTATAGTGACATGGGGTTGGATTTTCCCTGTCAAAGCTCATTGGTCTACTTTGGAACTTCTCTAGGGTGATGCCTTAGAGGATTTGGAGTATGAGGGCATGATTTGATATTTAGTTTGCATTGCATAAGCTTTGGAGGCTAGACACTGTAGAAAAACCCCTTGTTCTTAATAGGGAAGCACATGCCATTGAAGAAAGTAACAACGAGTACACAGATTTGAAACTCAAATCACATCACTATTTATTACTCTTTGAAACAAGAAACAACTAAAAATTTCAAACACTACTATTCACTTTTCCTTTAGTCTAGGAGGTACAATGAATCTAGAAGCATCTACAACAATGTCTCAACTTTCTTAACACCTAATCCTAATGCACCTTCCTTGCATGGATAGATAAGACATGTAAAGTCTACTGCTAGTGAATATGATATGAGATATGCAAACATGGTTCCTTAGCTAAGGCTAAGAATTAATACCTAGGGAAGTGATCCTTTTAATTGTGCATGCAAAGACTAAATAAAGAAAATAGTTTCTCTACTCCAGGTGCCAGAAATGAATCCAGTGCCTAAGGAAAGTGCTTAGCCCAGAACAAGATATTAAGGACTCATAAACTTTTTTGCTTCCTTCAAGACAGGTGTATGCTAAACAAAAATAAGCTATCATGCACTATCCTCCAAATTCATTCACCATTAACAAAAATCTTGTGCCTAGAAAAAGACAAGAGACCAATATCAAATAGAATTCATTGACCAACCAGAGACCCTTGTGCTCAAACAATGAGATAATAAGGTCAACTAGGGTGGAATATTTCACCACCGGAATTGATAAGAGATAGAATGGGTAAAAACCTATAAGGCCGAATGCTCAAAAACAAATTTATTAATCCACACTTGCTGATCCAAAATGAATTCAATCCTTATTTATTTATAGATTTTCCAGAGGGGTTTCATATTCTTAAGTGATCAAGTAAACCTTACTCCAAACTCGAAATTTGGGGTTTTTAAGCCCAATTTCCCAAAAAAATGCCCAACAATGGGTATTTTGGGGTTTTCACCCCATTATCAAGGACTATATTATATGGGGATGGATAAGATATTACGTTACATGGCACCTAATAAAAGAAACAATGTTTTAGTTTAGGAGGTGATAACTAAATGCTTATTTCTTTCCACATAGGACATACATCTTGTAAAAATGATCATGGGTTACAAATACTACAAAAGGCCTAAATTTTACTAGCATTTTCATAGTCCAAGAATAAAACCCCTTTCAAGTGAAACATGGTCAATACCACATACTACAACCACAAATGACAAATTCATAAACAATATACTTATTCAATGAAAGAATGACAAATCATATTAGAACAGTTTAAATTTAATAGCTCTTAAGTTGCAGTGTCAATCAAAATTTCTCAGGTTGGATCATAATTAAGTTCTCAATGTTGTTTTGGGTCCAATTTGGGGAAAAGGAAGAGAGCTTGGTGACAATGGGATGTTCGAGCTTTTTAGAAGGGAGGTCTGTTATACTTTTCAACATACAAGCCATTAATTCTAGTGGAGGAGATATAGAGAAGCCTTTAATAAGGACCTGTCCAAGATCAATTTTAAGGAAAATCCATTTTCAAAGCTTGAACATAGTTCTAGATTCAAACAAGAGTAGTCATTTTTCAAAACAATTATTAATTCCCAAGAAATTGGAGCCAAGGTGACATGTTGACCATTTATTCTTCTACTAGACAAGGAATCATTTATGAAAAGTCCTTGGCCCTTTGATCTAGTATTTGATGTAAATCTCTTGAGTAGAAATGTAATAAGAGATGGAGTTTATATTAAGGAAAAGGGAAAAGTAGAGGACCAGTTAATAATTACCTCTAAAAAATTCTCAATAGAATCCTAACATATTTGAAATGGAAAAGGATAACACCATCATTATTTTTTGCTTTATAAACTTTTCTAATATCCATGATTGAAGCATGTATGCATGCCTTGAAAGAAGCTCACAAATGCTTTTGATATTGGTTGAAGCAAAGAAAATGTGCAAAGTTACACTCACATAGAGGTATGGAAAAAAAGTATGTGGAGCTTGTTGTCCCAAGATCCAAACAAAAAATGGACAAAAGGTGAAAAGACGAAGTCAAAAAGTATGTGTATCTTTTTTCATGTAGAGGTAGGTGTTAAATCCACACTCTACAATTAAGGCTTTGTGGCACAAATGACACAAAGGTTTGCATGCAGAAATTTGGATTAAAAGGAATGGAGCTTTATGCTACATGTCCACTATTACCCCACTTTTTGTATGAGTTACAGGAAATAAAAATCATGAGATATAGGAGGTACAGAGTAGATTCTATTGTTATTCAAATTTAATAAAAAATATTTCTATGTCTTCCTTGACATAAAAGAAACATCTTCCATAAAATATTTTCTCCATGAACCTGATTTAAAATGAGTCTCTTCTGTTGACACACCTAACTGCAAATAGAAACAATGTCAATGGGCCAATTTTAGTTTATAAAATTCACAATTAGTTTCAATTGTAAGATTTCCTATTTTTAGTTCAGATTTTAGTTACAAGAAGTGAAACGGGACTCGCCAATCAATTGTGATTAATCACGAGTTGGAATCTGGTCACTCTCGAAAGCGAGTCTAACTCATGTTGACCAAGTTTAACTCATGGTCAATGAAAGTTTGACTTGAGACTTGCCGATTAAAGTTGATTCCTATGATTTATTCCAATTTATTTGATTTTTCGGCCTTGACTCAATGAGCATAAGTTTTTCAAGTTTAGGTATGCCGCATTACTAAAAACTAAACATCAGTCATTCCAAAATTCATTTTCACTTCTCAAGCCCAAAACTCATACATCGAGACCTTCAATAATCAATCACTACTCACTATTACATAGTCCAGACTCAACATCAGGGAACTGCCAAGGTAAGCCTAAGTCCAGACTCCATATCAGGTAGTCACCAATGTGTGCTCTATCCATACTCCACATCAACCCTCGGGCAGTCGCGCGCCACCTTTAGTGTGTGTTACCTTTAGGCTTAGTCGCTTCACTATTCAACAATCGAGGTACATTGGAACTTGGCTTAAATAATAGGTATATTACTATATTGAAGTTTCAATGTCATTTTTCAATGGAAAGTTTCAAGTTTCACTATTCAACAATCGAATTTTCAGCGTATCCCTTTGGTTATGAGTTTTCAAGCCTATAAATGGGGCTTAAATAGATTTTAAAAATGCACTAAGAAATGGTTTCATACCAACCATCGACCAAGTCATCAAGTATTCCTTCCTTGGTTGATGTCTTGTTGACTTCAAAGGCTTTAACCATGCATTCACAACTTTGGGTACTTTTGTTCTTCCAAAATCTATTATTGATGTATTGGTTTCGTTGTCTTATGCTAAACAAACTTGCAAATTCAAGATTACAATGCAATATATGTTGATAATATTTCCTTTAGTTATCACTTCCTCATATATACCTAATTGTGTTTCAAGGTCATAATGATATATTAGGTCGAAATGTGCTTGTGTTGTTGGACAGACTCCTCTTTGATCCTTAACAAAACCTCATATCCTTTAAAACCGACCCTCTTCTTTGTGGAGTTATATATGGAATTTTTAATTTTAATTTTTTATTGTATTTTACAGGATCAAAATTAAAAATAAGGCACGACTCCAAATCTAAATAGAAGCCACAATTTAAACACAAGTCCAAAACAACAACAATGTTGATGGAGAAGAACTTTTCTTGGGCTTATTGTGACAATATTCTTGGAGACCCTAAGCCCCTTTGTAAATTTTACAAAGTGAAATGTAGTGGTGGCATTTATAGATTCAAGTATCACCTTGCACAAATACCCGACCATGATATAGCTTAAACACCAAGCAACCTTGGCCACTGATATGTTGAGTTAGCATAATGCAAAGAAAGTAAAGAAAAAAAAAATAGGAACTCCTGGAGTTGACAATTTTTCTTCCACTACCCCATTCTCATCTCCCTCTATTGAATCCTCAATGCAGTTCCCAAGTTTCCCACACATGCCTCCAAGTCCAAGTCAAACTCAAGGCCAAATGAATCCTCCTACATTCAACATTGGAGGTGGAAACATAAACACCCTTTTTTTATCCCCACACAAAACCTGGTTGCCAACCTACTTTGGATACCACTGGTTAGAAAAAAATATCCATAGTCAGGCAAGGAAGGCCATTGCTAACTTTTGGTACTAGTCTGACAGACCTTTCCATTGTGCCATAAGTCCCTATTGGCAAGCTATGATTGATGCAACTATTGTTGTAGGTCCAGTGGTCAAAGCTCCTTCATTATAGAGCATTAGGAACAATTTACTATTAGAAAGTGTTGAAGGTGCCATGCTTGTGCTATCTGAGTTTTGTTCATCATGGGTAGAAACAGGGTGCATGATCATGAGGGATAGATGGAGAGATCAGATGAATAAAACTTTAATAAACCTCCTTGTATCTTGTCCAGTAGGTACAATGTGTCTCTAATCAATGGATGCCTTAGACAAGGTTAAAATTGCACAACTTATTTGTGAAGTGATGTAGGAAGTCATTCAAGAAGTGTGACAAGAACATGTTGTACAAACTATCACCAATAATGCAGCTAATTATATCGATGCTGGTAGACTTTTTTAGATTAGGAACCCCACTATTTTTTGGACCTCTTGTGTTTCCCATTGTATAGATTTAATGCTTGAGGACATTGGTAAGCTTCATTGGATACATGAGGTTGTTGAGAAGGAAAAATCCATAACCAAATACCTATACAACCATATTGTTTTCCTAAACACCATGAGAAAATACATTGAAGGTAAAGATATTGTTTGATCTGTAGTGACTAGATTTGCAACAAATTTCATGTCTTTGCAATTTGTGGTTGAGAAAAAGATAAATATGAAGAGGATGTCCTTAGCACCTGAGTGGATGGCATCTAAACATTCCAAGACCCTTGAAGGCATCAAATTTGTTTCACTTGTGTTTAATGACAGTTTCTGGGAAGATGCCAAAGAGATTATTATTGTGATGGAGTCCCTTGTTAGAGTTCTCAGGTACTTCAAGTCTTTTAACTTTTTCATGTTTTAAATTTAATTTCAAGCTTCTTTTTATTTTCAATGTTTCATATTAATTTAAATTTGAAAGCTTGAACTTTCAGGATAGTTGACGGTGACATGGGTTACATCTATGAGGTGATGGATCTCACGAAGGAGGCCATCAAAAGAAGATATGGGGATGAGGAGGAAAAGTATATGCCTCTTTGGGACATTATTGATGCACATTGGGATAGGAAATTACATTCCCCCTTACATGATGCTCGGTACTTCTTAAAACCATAGTATTTTTTATGATAAGGGCAAATTTAGTGAGGATGGGGAGGCTCATAGAGGACTTATGACATGCATGGAAAGGTGCTTCCCTGATCCCGAATTTCAAAGTCATCTATTTTCCGAAATATAGGGTTATAGAGCACCAACTAAATTATTTTCCTATACCAGTGTGATACGAGAAAGGTCTAAGGTGTTTCCAGGTACCGTTTGAAGCTTGAAGGCTTTATTAGTTCATTAAATTTGTTTAGAATTTATTTTGTATGTTAAATGTTTTATTAAATTTTGTTGTCTTTTTAAGTTTTTACTATTTAGTATTTAGTACATATACTCACGAACACTTGCCACTTGCTAGGTCTTTGGTGGCAAAAATTTTGTAGTGATATGTCAGATTTGAAGAAATTTTCCATTCGAATCTTAAACCAAGAATGCAATTCTTCAGGTTTTTAGTGCAATTGGAGCATGTTTGAGAAAATACATTCTAAGAAGTGCAACCGATTGATACAAAAACACTTAAATGACCTTGTATTTTTCCATTACAATCTACAAGTTCGCAACAAGAAAATACTTGGTGAGAGCTTGAATTCGAAGGTTTCATAATCTGATTTGGAATTTAAAGTTTAAACTTTAAAGTTCAAAGTCAAACTTAAATTCACATTTCAATGTATCATGATAATGATAGGTTTGGATCATTCACCAATAGATCTTGAAGAGATAGATTTGCAAAATACAAATGCAGCAAATTAGGTCAAATTAGAAGAGGCTCCTCTTTTAAGCCTAAATGACATGAAGAACTTTGAGAGGAATCAGTTTTAGTTCTCAGTCTTAAGAGTATTAGACTCATAGTTACTAATTTTTTATAATTAGTATGCAGTTTTTTGTAAACTTTTAGAAGAAATTGCTTCTAGTTCTATGTAGTCACTAGTTAGGAGTCATGACTCAGTACTTTGGATCATATTTGGACTCATAACATATATGAGATGCTTATTCATTCATGATATTTTGGACATATATTGATATTATGAATTGTTTGGACATGGATTTACTGAATAGCAATGAAAAATGTTTTTCTTTTTTTTTTTAATTCAATATATGTGTATATTTTTATTTATTGAATTTACTGATTTTTTTCCTGTTATTTTTCCGAATTTTCACCAATCTAATTAAAAACCTTAGCTCTTTTTCCTTGCCATTTTATTATCTGTTCTGAGTTTGGTAACATTGGTTACAAGTTTCATTCTTCACTTATCAATGTTAAGGTGTGCTAGAGAGTGCCAATGCATGTTGAGGAGTGTTAGGGAGTACTAGGACAACACAAGGGAGCACTAGGTCAAAATGCATGTGTTAGGCCCCTATACTACTAGTCTAACCCCTTATTGTTATGAGTACAACCCCCTTATTATATTGTTGTACCCATGCAATCCCCATATTGTTATTATTGTGCCCCATAGAAGCCCACTATTGTTATTATTGTACCATTACATTATTATTGTTATGTCCGCTCTAATTATATTATGACCCCTTAGACTCATATATATAGAAAGGAGGTCTTGTCATTTGTATTATCCAAGAATTGTTCATTTATGTAATATATAGGAGGTTGCCCCCTCAGAGAGGCTTATTTCTAAGGTGTTCATCTATCTTTTTGTGAGCTGGTTTCACAACATTTGGTATTAGAGCTTTGGATTCTAGGGTTTCACCTGGAATTTTTGCTATAAATTTTTGTCTATGATGTTTCAGAAGCTTAAACAAAAACCCATTTTAGACGAAATCATGCTAAACCATGCTATACTTTTGGATATATGATATGAGGAATTTAGGGTTTTCGTAAGCTCCAAAATTTCATCTAAAACAGGTCATTGTGGAATTTTCAATCTAGCTTTTTTTCTACGACGTTTCAGAAGTGAGAACAAAAACCCATTTGAGAAGAAATTGGTCTAAACCTTGGGTACTAATTTCAGATATTGTGTCACTATATTTTCGTATATATGATCTATGGAAGTTAGAGACTTTACAGACTCCTGAATTACATTCTAAATAGGTGAGCAGGGGAAAATCATCATAAATTTCCTTTTGAGCATCAGATTGAAATTTCATAAGTTTCAGAAAGAGAACTTCCTATAGTTTTTTGTATATTAGTTTCAGGTACTAATATTGAAACTGGGAGACGTGGAACGTCGTACAATTTTGCTCTACTGAACTAGTCTATAATTAGATCACCATGGGAGATTTGGCATAACCCTTTCTTGGATAATCAAATTCCAATCAGACTTGTGGGGTTTGAAAGAAAACTCAAAGAGCTACAACAATAAGAAATTTTAGAACTTGGAGATCTGAAATTAGAGAGTTATAGTCATTTCAAGCTTGAGCTCCTAAAATCAAGAAAAATTGATATGAGGAAGCTTGATGGCAAGGATTCAGTAAATTGGATACTACAGATGGAGAATTATTTTGATCTACATGGTGTACCACTGTTACAAAAGGTATATATTGCATGTTAATATTTAGAACAAGATCAATTTTTATGGTATAAAGGGCTTTGTTCTTGTAAACCACTTGTTATGTGGTCAATTTTCACAAAGGAAATTATAGCACATTATGAGGATACAAAGAGCAACACCTTCTTTAGAGCAACACCACAACAATTGGAAGAAAAAAGAGAAAAAGGGATTTGTTACAAAGTGGATAACAAAATTATGGCAACAAGGAAGTCTACCCCTCAAAACTATAAAGATGGAAATGTTGTTTCTCATAGCCTTCTACAACCTACAACGGTTACACCACAATAATTGGAAGAAAAAAGAGAAAAATTGCTTTGTTACAATTGTGATAACAAATACATTAAAGGTCATAAGTGTGCTGAGAAGAAATTATTTTACATTGATTGTGGAGAGGAGGAAGAAAAGGATCAAGAAATGTTAAAAGAAGAGTATATACACCAAGAACCAACCCCAAAGAAAGAAGAAATGTATCTGACCATATGTTGTAAAGCATTAGAAAGAATTACTACTCAAACTCTTAAAATAGAAGGACATATCAAGAAGAAAAAGGTTCAAGAAGTGAAATACCACATCAGGAAAGAAGAAATGAATCCGACCATATCTTGTAATGCAATGGCCAGAATTACCACTCCTCAAACTATCAAGATGGAAGGACATATCAAGAAGATAAATGTTCAAGAAGTGAAATATCACATAGAGCAACAAGAAATGAATCCGACCATATCTTGTAATGCACTGGAAGAAATTACCACTCCTAAAACTCTCATGATAGAAGGAAATATCAAGAAGAAAAATATTCAAGTAGTGAAAGATCACATCAAGAATCAACAACAAGTTCTCCAAATTTTAAAGGATAATGCCATTTTGGTGCAGAATCAAATGGAACAATAATCATATCAACATCGCAATGAAAGAAGTTTTGATGTAAGCAATTGGGTATTTTTCTGGTTACATACATACAAACAAATGTCCCTCAAGAAAGCTATTTATGAGAAGGAAATGTTGGCAATACTACACGCCCCTGACAAATGGCGACCTTATCTAAAGGGAAGGCACTTCAAGGTAAAAATGGGTCATGATAGTATTAAATACTTTTTAGAACAAATATTATCCTCTTAAGAGTAACAAAAATGGGTCACAAAGATGTTGGGTTATGACTTTGAAATCATCTACAAAAAAGGAGAAGCAAAATGTTGTGGCAGATGCACTCTTAATAAAGGATGAGGATATGGAAGCATTGTTGTGTGTCATTTATATTATCCAACTAGATTGGATAAATGAAACAAGGTATGAATGGAAGAATGATGAAGAAGTGTGGTCACTCATTCAAAAGTTGTAGAATATCCCAATTCAAACAATATTGCCAGAAGTTGAAGAGGAAGGAAAAGGCATATTTGAACTTGGAGCAATCACAGAAACAAGAACCTGATAGCTATGAAATCGACCAATTTTAGAGTATCTCATCAAGTGGAACAACTTACTTGTTGAATATTCCACATGGGAGGACAAGAATTTTATACAGAAGCATCGAGAACTACTGAAGCATTGAGGACAACACTTTTTGAAGGAGAGGGGCATGTTAAGCCCCTATACTACTAGTGTAACCCCTTATTGTTATTAGTACAACCCCCTTATTATATTGTTGTACCCATGCAGTTCCCATATTGTTATTATTGTGCCCCATAGAAGCCCACTATGTCATTATTGCACCCTTACATTATTATTGCTATGTTGGCCTTGATGACATTATGACCCCTTATACTCCTATATATAGAAAGGAGGTCTTGTCATTTGTATCATCCAAGAATTGTTCATTTGTGTAATGTAAAGGAGGTTTCCCCCTCGAAGAGGCTTATTTCTAAGGCGTTCATCTCTCTCTTCTATCTTTTTGTGATCTAGTTTCATAACAGCATGGAAGTGAATGAATATGATGGTGTGTTAGGGAGTGTCAATTAGTGCTAGTTGCCATGCCAAGGAGGGAGTGATAAGTTATGCTAAGAATGGGTAAGGCATGCGAAGGAATATCAGGGAATGTAAAGAAGTGCTAGAGTGTGCTAGGTAGTTCCAGGGTGTGCTAACTTATGCCAAATAGTGCCAAGGCATTGCAAGTACTAAGACATGTTAGGATGTGCAGGGTGCCAGAGTATGCCAATATGTGTCAGGGAGTTTCAAGGAAACAAAAGTAATAACCAAGCTAAAACGAAAGGAAATGAACACATAAGAGGTTTAATAAGTCGGGACTTTATCCTTTTCAAAAGGGGCATGCTAGGCACAGTAATAATATGTTCCAATATAGGCGAAGTGATAATGTGTGGAAAGTGCTAATTTTTGTCATTGCAATGTTATGCCAAGGCGTTCTAGGGCATTCTAGGGCCTATAGGGAATGCCAACACATGATAGGGGAGTGCTATGTTATGCTATGACAAGCCAATATGTTCTTTGACATCCTACTCATGGCAATATGTTCTAGGTACAAAGATGTTCCAAGACATGTGAAGTGCCAAGGAATGTTAGTGTATTGTTTCAAAGCATGTTAAGGCGTGCCATGAGTGTTGAGGAGTGCTAGGTCTCTCTTATTAATATTATTGACAAAGATTGACTATGTACTAAATACTATAGTTCCTACACACACTAGTGGAAATTTATATAAAGGAAATTTGCTAGATAATAAACCTAATAGAGATGAATCATGTGTTGACTCATAGGAAGACTATATTCTTATGACTTGAGGGAAATGATACACACCAATTACTTCTTAACAAATTGACTGGCTATTATAACCACTATGACCTTGGACACATAATGAAAGAGAGTCCACAGCAATGGTCTTAAATCATTATATTTTGATAAGAAATATAATAACAGGTAGATAGCGTCATCAAAAACGCATTGGAATGATCAATGATGATGAACATTTTTTGACCGTCACCAAAAGTAACCAAAAAGAGCATTGGTGAGGGTCAATAAAAGATCGTCACTCGAAGTATCACCAAAGAGAGAATTGATGATGGGCCTTTAATGATCCTCACCAAAAGTGTCACCAAAGAGACAATTAGTGATGGGAAATTAACGACCCTCACCAAAGTGTCATTGAAAATGGCTTTGGTGACAAACCTTAAGGGACCATCACTTTATACACTTACAACAAAGATTTTTTAAAGAATGTCACCATATGAAACATTGGTGATGGAACTTAAAGGTTCATCACAGGCATGAAGCATCATCAAAAACTCATTGGAATGATAAATAGTGATAAAAATTTATTGACTGTCACCAAAAGTAACCAAAAAGATTATTGGTTACACTCAATAAAATATCATCACTAGAACTATCACCAGAGAGAGAATTAGTGACGGGCCTTTAATGACTCTCACCAAAAGCATCACCAAAGAGAGAATTAGTGACAGGACTTTAACGACCCTCACCAAAAGTGTCACTAAAAATGGCTTTGGTGACAAACTGTAAAGGACCATCAATATATACACTTATTACAATGCCTTTTTAAAGACTGCCACCATATGCGACATTGGTGATGGACCCTAAATGTTCGTCACAAGCATGACCCTCACCAATGGAATTTTTTCTTATAGTGAGAATATTGTTGCCATCACTAGCTTGGTTATAATCATAACTCATATAACCCTAAAATTAAATTAAAATTAATAGTCTTGTTAATATTATAAATCCTAAAACCTTTAACCTATTTTTAGGTGAAGTTAATATATTATTTCTAACCGAAGGGACACCTTGGTATTTCTACACTCATCCCATTCAATGGTGTTAACCCATATTTCACCAAGTGACTATGAAATTTTATATTCAATCTGCTAATCATATATCTAGGGCACGACCTCAGTTAATCAAGTGGAGGTAGGGGTAAGGTTTATTGGGTTGACCAAGCACTTTAGTTGGTGGTATTGCCTCCCAACTCTGCCATTCATATAACTACACATCAATTGACTTCACATGGCCTTCATACCCCCACAATGACATGGTTGTTTTCCAAGAGGGTTCTAGAATTAACGGTGGATATTGATGGTGGATGGATCCATGGTCATCCCTGTTTGGAAGTGACCCTAACCCTAGCTACCCTCCTTCACCTTTCATTTTCTCTCTTTTTCACTGTGCATGTTGGAGGTCATAAAAATGATACTTGGATCTTCCCTTCCTTTCATGGTGATGGTTACATGCTCCGGAAGTTTTTCCAGCATCCTTCTAGTGGCCCATGCACTCGCAAGTAAATCTATACTATTTTTAACTCTCTCCCTTTCATTTAGTTTCCCCTGTCTCGATTTTTTTCTGCACTTTACATTAGGGTTTTTATTTAATACTCTTGTTTTGAAGGTTTCCCATTTCAAAAATGGTTGTCATTCTTTCAACTAGGGCGTTAAAACCCTTGAAACGTTGGAATATATCATTCAGTTTCATTCTGGGTCTAAGGGGTTTACCCATATTTACTCATCTGGGTCTGTGAAATGATTAATACTTCCCACAAATTTTTGAATGGCTTGGGTATGGCGTACAATTTCCTCCTCATTTTAGTCAGTTCCTAACTCAGAAAAATGATGTTTCGAAAGAGCAGTTTGGCCAATTACTAATAGGTGGAGGTGATTTACATTTCCTATGGTCACCCATCCCTACCTAACTTATATTTTTCTTGGTGGCTTTACTTGTTTTAAAACAGATTTTCTAACCTGGGTTTCTAACGCATATTTATGGTTGCGGGGGGTTAGAAAATACACGATGCTAGAGCTACATCTAACTAGGTAAGTTATCTTTTTGTTGGTATTAACCCTTTGGCTCATTCTATTCTTAGTTTTGTTTGTGATAGATATTTAATTTTAGGGCTAATTCCTTTGTTGTGGTATCACTTGGAATTTTGTCTAAAGGTTTCTCTCACCCACCCTCCATGCTACTACATGTGGGTACCTTGCACATTGACCTTTCTCAAGTATCTTTATTGATTTGTATTCTCCTTCATATTGTTCCTTGGTTGCAATGGAACCCATAGTCTGGCTAGGTAACCTAACCCTGTGTGTCTCCAAAATCTTTACCAGTGTGACGCTTCTTCGCTAAAATTTTTACTTCTTTTTTTCCTAATGTGGAAGTGGAAGAACTATACTTTAGCACACAAGATGCTAGAAATGGGTTGTGAGGGAGGGTGGAAACATCAGCCACCCCTCAAATGTAACTGGTGTTATTCAATTCATTACTCTTGTTTCTCGAATGACTAACTGCAATGTTATTCCCCTTCATTTAAGAAAATTAATATTGTGTTCCTTTCTTTTTGATTCTAGGTATGCAATTGTTACGAATTAAAAATTATATTTCTATTTAGCAACAAGATATTTTGATGTGAATATAATTCTATTCCACCTATGTAATTAAGGAATTTCTATCTTCATATGGACATAATTCCTTATTATGGTTGATTTGTAAAATTATGTCCATATTCAGACAGGAACTCCCATGTATTTTGTATTGAGAGCAACTTTGTTGTTTTTCTGATATTTATTAATTTCCATGTTTTCTCCTAGCGATGCTCTGGTACTACACTGTGCTTCACCATTATTATAAATTTTCATATATTTATATTTTCTAGTGAGTCTATCTATTGAATTAATTTAGTGGTTATGGTTTTCATATCTAAGTATTTTCTCACTTGTATTACAACAATTTAGTTTGGTAGTTTAGGTCCTAATTTGAACACTATGGCTCTTTCTATAATGGCATCTGGTATTTTCTTATCCACTGAATGTATATCTCACATGTAGCACTATGGCTAATTGATCATGTTCTGGATTTTTCCTTTTTAACCTCGTCTTAGCTTATCATTTAATTTGACTATATCAGTCATAGGAATTTCCTATTCCCTACTAGGTTTTATTATATCTTGTAATTACATTAAATTCCTATTCAAGTGTGCCTACACTCTTCCTTTATTAAGGAAGAAGCACTAGCATGAATCTTCCAATACTCTTATTGGTTAGTTGCTACTCAAGCGTTCATGCTCATATCCACATATTCTGTAACCATACAGATGATTTAATTTTAAACTTATCTATGATATAAATGATTCACACATTCACAGTTTTCCTTTCATGCATTTAAATCAAAATGGAACCTGTGAGTTCCTAAACCCATGAGAGATTGGTCTTGAGTGATTGAGCCAGAATAACCAATCTCAAAGGGTATTACCAGATCGATAATGGTAGTTACTACAGTTATTTTTTAGTAATTGAGTGACTGTACATATATAAATATTCGATGTTAATCAAAATTTCATGGAAGTGCTACTGCAATGTATAAAAGCCTCTTGTCCACACATTATTATCCAATGATCTCCTTGCTCCTATGTTTTGTATCAGAAAATTATTTGCATTTTTTAAATTTACCCTTCTCCATTAGTGACAATACTAACCTATAATACAATAAAATAATTACTTGCTGAGAGAAGATCTATAATTCAATGTAATTCACAACTACTATCATCAACTCTCAGAATTATTCATTTGATAAACATACCAATAACATTTGTACTTCCATTTTCTTATGAAAATTCCGACGTCTAACAGTACTGAATACTCATGTATTAAATATACAAAAATACTCAAGTATAATCATTGATTTATCAATTTATTAAAACCATACTCTTGACTAAACTATATCAACCAGATATAGACCATACTCACTTCTTCACCAGAAAGCAAATGTATAATAAAAGTCATTATGGAATAATAGTGGTAGAAAATCGCTAATCGAAGTCTCAGCTAGAAATTGCTATTCCTCCCAGCCATGAGCCAAATCTTCTGGTTCCCCCAGAGCTAAGAAGTTACTCACCTCGAATTAGCAACCTCTTGCAAATTCTCAATAATGTATATTACACATTGATTCCCAACAAACATTTCTTTCGCAGTGCCCTACCTTTCAGGGTTTTACTTATCCCTTAGCTTAGGTTGCTTCTTTGTTTTTTTTCTCTCTCACAAATTAATTTTTTTTTCTCTCCCACAAATTTGTTTCCTCGGTGTTTATCTTCAACTGAGTGGATAATAATCTGGATATATTTTTTTCCAGATTTGGCAAGCTTGTCTTTCCCACATTTCTATCTTTAACTCTTAATTTCTTTATTTATTCAAAATATCATTTTAACATCCAATTTTTCTCCTCTTTCCCACTGGCCACTTACAAAATAGTCTAAAAATAAAAATATTTACATAATATCAGAGGGGTGTTACATTTCCCCCCTCTCAAAATAACACCAACCTTGGTGTTTTTATTTAACCATCTGCTTCTTATTGAAATGACCCTCAAGTACACTTCATAGTATCCTCTCACTCCCACGTTGCCTCCTTAGAAGTAAAACACTTCCATTGTACTTTAACCTGAGTGACAACTCGATTCTGAAGGACGCTCTCTCTCCGATCCAGAATATGAAGTGGGTCTGGTAGGAAGTCTCCTCTGGGTTTCACCTGTATCGCATTCTAGCCAACCACATGAGAATTTCCATGGACATATTTTTTTAATAATGATACCAGAAATACATTATGCACTTTAATATGATTGGGAAGAGTGAGTTGGTAATCTACTAGCCCAACTCTATCCAAGATTTCGAAAGGTCCATAGCAATGTGGTGCCAGCCTAGGAGAGGTTCCTATTCGAAGTGTGTTTTTCTTGGGTATTACCCAAAAATATACATGGTCCACAATTTTGAATTCCTTATGCACCCTTTTATTGTATGCATAACTATTTTTTCTGTCTTTAGTTGCTTTAATATTTTGGCATATCTTTTGCACCATATGCTCCATTTCCTATAATGCATTGAGTCTCGGTAAGAGTTTATCTTCCAACTGATTCCAAATGAGAGGTGTATGACACTTCCTTCCATATAGTGCTTAGAAAGGACTCATTTTAATGGTATCGTGGTAGCTATTTTTGTAGGAAAATTATGACAAATGCGAAAATCTTCCAATTTTGTGGGCTCGTGCATGGCATACATTCTTAGGATATCTTCAAGGATCTCATATGTCCATTTTGTTTGGCCATCAATTTGCAGATGGTATGTAGTGCTAAAATTCATCTATGTACCCAAACCCCCAATTAGTGCATTCTAGAACTTGGAGGTAAATTTGGCATCTCTATCTGATATAATTACTTTAGGTACCCCATGCAAATGTAAGATGTCTTTCATAAAAACAATAGAAATTTGAGTTGTCTCGAAGGTGAACTCTATCGGTATAAAGTGAGTTTCCTTAGTTAAAGAATCTACTACTACACTAATGAAGTCATGTTGATGCTTTTTTCATGGTAGCCCAATAATAAAGTCTATTGAAATGGTTTCCCACTTCCACTCAGGTATAGGTAGAGGGTTCAACAATCTAGCTAAATGTTGATGTTATACTTTAACCTATTGACATTTGATGTATTTTGTTAAATATTTTGCCACATCATTTTTCATACCTAGCCAAAATAGATTCTTTTTTAGTGTAGTGAGCATCTTCTGGTATACAGGATGGCCTACATAAGGTCTCTTGTGATATTCATCTAGTATTGTCTATTTCAATGTACACACATTGGGAATATATATCCTATTTCAATATGTGAGTAACTTTTCAGCAGTCTTAGAAAACCCAAAAATAACTTCTCTTCTTATAGAATCAACTTCAAAGGAGACTTCCAAGACCAAAACTCTAGACCATGATTGCCACTAAGAACCAAGCCAAGCACCCGAAACATCTTCTTGCAACTTCAGATCTGAAGCATGCCTAGGAACTTTAGACCATTTCCACGTGTGAGTTCTCTAATTAGAATTTCAGACCTTCAATCATATTATAGGGCTTCTTTGTTCATTTTAGGTATTTTCTATGCTTAGACAAATTTACTTCAAATTTTCATATTAGCTCAATATCAATTCCATATTAGCAATCACAGCAGCATGACAGTAAAGTGTTGATATAACATAAACATAAACAAGGCAAGATAATCCAAGATAAGAGGGCACAATATGTTGCACTAGCCAGGGAAAAACCCCAATGTGGGGAAACCCTTGATCAATTATTCTTATATTCTTCATTATTTTAGCATAGAGAGATAGTACAAATACATTTGAAGTCAATACTTGATTTTCCAAAATATAATATCAGACACCAAAGGTCTTTATCATGAAGATGACACAATGCAACATATGATAGGCCTAGAACAACTCAACCAATTTCTTAACATACTGAATCTTTCCTTCCATAAGACTCTCCTTCCTTTGTTGGTTTAGTGATTATGTCAAGGATGCCCATTTGGAAAATCGTGTATGCTGAAAGGACTGAGGCATATGTCGGAAATTTTGATCTCTGGTTAGGGCAAAAGATCTGAGAGCTACTACACCCTAAACATACTCCACAGTCCAGCTATTTCTTGTGGATAGCCTTCACACTGATCTCCAATGATACACTACCTTATAGGTTCTAAACGTAGCACTTAAAGAGGCCTCCAACTACTGGCTATGGCTTGCAGCCTAGCCCAACAATTTACTATAACCTTATCCCTTCACACAGTGACCCAATCAACCTTTAAATAGCAGTAATGTGATGCTGCTAGACACTAATATATGGCTCCTTTTAATGCTATGTATAGAGCTCTTTAAGGCTTCCTGTGTAGCATATTTAAGTTCCTTAGATAACTGATGAATCACACATAGAAATGTGGCTAGATTGATAACGTAATACATCTCCCTTTTTCCCCACGACAAAATCTCCTCATTATTGTTAGGGCTTCATGACTTTCTTCTAGACATCGTATAGAATCCTTCTTTTTATCCCACCTAAACTCTTCTTAATATAGTGGCTAGGGTCTCCATTATGATAGTAGATTAGGGTTTCTTCATTAAAGTGTATGTGGCTTATGTTTCATTTTTTATCAACCCTCATTTTGCTGCAGATAAGGCTTCTTCATAACTCCAGATTAGGGCATCACTAAATAATAGACTAGAGTGCCCTTCTAGGATATAGATATATGCCTCCTTTGACTGTAGCTAGACCTCTTCCTTGACTATTGTTAGGGATCTCCTTAACTGTGGCTAAATCTCCTCTTTTATCTGTAGCTAAGGCTTTCTTCATGAATGAATCTATAAATTATTGGTGATTGATTAGGGCATCACTTGAACCTCCTTTCTGTGTAGCTAGATGACTCCCTTCTTGACTTTAATTTTGGGCAACGTATGAGACTAGGGAACTCCCTCTAAGACTCCTCCTTTAGGACTGTGTGTAGATCTCATTAGGGAAACATATAGGTCTCTCTATGGCTGCAGCTTGATCTTGATTAGGACAATGTAGATGTCCCTTCCATGGCTATGTCTAGGACACTCCCTCTAGATATCTCGTTCACAAAAACCCAAACAAATGAAGAGAGAGATCACAAGAGGTGTGTGTACAAAATGACTTGAAGTCCTCTTCTATTTATAATAAAATGTTGAGGACAAGAGGGGGTAATTTGGTTGTTGGCCGACCTTGATGAATTGTCACATAACACAAATAAATTAATATCTCCGTGAATACATGTCGGATTCGGATGATCATTAGATCAATCCTACACCTCTTGATGAGAGTAATACAAGAAAATTATTAGCTACCATAAATCAGATGACCCACATGGATTTTGGCCCTAGTTTCCAATTTTAACACTCCCTCTCAACTAGGGAGAACTCCATCTGCTAATCCATCTGCCAATCCATACTATCACTTCCATCAATGCCCTACACTGCTTTGTTATTCTGAACTATGAAGAAGAAGAAGTGATTGAGAATGTATCATATCATTCTCTATTGACCTAAACTCAGTCCCATATAAAGAGAGTGTCTCATACCACTCTTATTGATCTGAAATCAGTTCCAAATAAAGAGAGTGTCTCATACCACTCTTACTAATTTGAAATCAATTCCAAAAAAGAAGAGTGTATCATACCACTCTTACCGACCTGAAGTCAAATCCAATTGATCCCAGATCAATATAATCCTAGAGTAGGGAGTATGGTACTACATGATGCATCCATCGGTAGTACTATGGTCCCTATCTTCATTTCCCTCCACATTGGCCCAGATGAGAGGTACTTCCCATGATTCACAAACTGCATGGGTACGATGTCTCAATAGGAGAAGGATGAACAACTCATCCTCCCTACATGTCACCAAGGGTTCCCAAGGGAAACCTGAACCACTCACCATGTAGAAAAAAATCACTAGGGGAAGGCTAAACGAGTCACCCTATGGTTGCTCATCACTCCAAGAAGTACCTCCAAGCCCCCTCAAAGCTCCCAGAGCCTAATTTCCATATCACACAGGAACCTCATGAGAGGGTCTCTCCATGACTTCTAGTCATTCGTGAAAACTCAAGAATTGACCTTTCCCAGGGGCTTATCTGAGTATCGACGACCTGCACATCAACCCAATGTGTTGGAGTATTCTTTCTCCTTGATGTACCATATCCCAGATAAAGTGGTACGTGATCTCTAAATGCTTGGATTGATTAGAGAACATGGATTCCTCAACAACCGAATCCCACTCTGGCTATCGCAGAAGATCACAGTGGTATCACGCACGTGTCCAAATAGATAACTAAAGAGCTTCCACAATAAGAAAGCTTCATCTGAGGTCATACTCACATCTATGTATTCAACCTCAGCGATGCTGAAAGAAACCAAATTCTGCTGCTTGCTCATCCAAGATATTGAAGTAGAACCCAAAGAGAACTAGCACCAAGAAGTGCTCTTGTGATCCTAAAGTTCCCGATATCGAGGATCTTAGGGTATTGACTATTTATCTTGTTCTATCAAATATGTACTTACTTTACTAACAAACATTCCCAACACCATGCGTGCATGTCTACTCAAAGCATCTCCCAATTTGTTTTCCCTCCCTCCGATATGTTTTATTTCGAAGTTGAATTCACTAAGAAATTCTAGTCACCTTGGTTTCCTTTCATTTAGCTTGGGTTGATTAAAAAAGTATTTTAGATTGATGTGATCAGTCATCAAAGTAAACCTTTTTCCCAAAAGGTAAGGTCTCCATTTTTTCAGCGCATGTATTACTGTTGCTAGTTCCAAATCATACACTGCATAATTTTGTTAATGTAATTTCAAATTTCTGGAACCATAAGCTATTACCTCATTGTCTTTCACTAATACTCCTCCCAGAACCTCCAAACATGCATCTATACATACCATTAACTATTTATTAGGATCTATAATTTCTAGTATAGGAGTTGTGGTTAATAATTGCTTCAACTTATCAAATCTTTCTTGGCACTTGGTTGTCCATTCAAATTTTATAGCTTTTTTTTGCACAGAGGTGATAGGATAGGCTAACTTAGAAAAGGCTCTATAAATCTATGATAATATCTAAGAATTCCCATAAATGATTGCATTTCGGATACTTCCTTGGTGTAGGCCAATTCATGATGGCCTTAACTTTCTTTGGGTCTAGAACTAATCCTTCCTTGGAAATAATATGCCCTAAATACTATATCCTATCTTTGTAAAATTCCCACCTACTAATTTTTTCATACAACCGATGCTCCCTTAAGGTTTGTAGCACTATTCTCAAATGCTTCTTGTGTTTTTCCTCAGTCCTTGAATATATTAGGATGTTGTCTATAAATACTAGTAAAAACTTATCCAAATAGGGATGAAGTATACTATTCATCAAGCGTATGAAAGTTGTTGGTGATTTTGGGAGACCAAAAGGTAATAGCAAAAACTCATAATGACCATGTATAGTTAGAAAGTTTTTCTTATATATATATCCTCATTCTTGATACGTAATTGGTGATAACTAGTTCTTAAATCAATTTTTGAGAATATAGTTGCCTCTCTCGCCTAATTGAACATATCGTCTATTCGAGGAAATGGGTATTTTCTTTTGACTATTAACTTGTTCAACTGATGGTAATCATTACACATTCTAAGGGTTTTGACCTTTTTCATGACAAAGAGTAATGGTGCCCCCGATGGTGAGATGATAGGCTTAATATACCCCTTTTTCAGCAACTCCTATAATTTCACTTTTAGTTCAAATAACTTTGGTGCGCTCATCCTATATGATGCTATAGAAACTAGATATACCCCTGACAACAAGTCAATGGTGAAATATATATCTCTACATAGGGATAATCCTTGAATTTCTTTTGGAAAGACACGTTGAAATTCCCTTATCACTGGTAAAATATTCTATTTTTCTTTTTCAATTATTTGTTCATTAGTTTCCACTTGTACCACATACAATTGGAAGCCTTTCCTAGTTCTTATTCTTAGTTGTAATGATGTGATTTATTGTACTAATACTAGTTTTGGTTTCCCCTTGACTAACCAATTCTGTCCACCCTGATCTACACATTGAACTATTTTTTCAAGGAATTTTTTAATGACACCCTGTTTTTCTAACCAGTCCATACCTATTAGTAAATCATAAGACCCCAAAAGAGGAAAATTTAAATATTTTATTGTAGGATAACCATCAAAGTTAATAATACATTGTTTAATTTGACTGGTGACCCCTCTTTTAGCACCATCCACCAGCTCGACCAACCAAACATTTTTAAAATTTTAAGTTTTTAATTTACATTTTTCTACAAGTTGGGGGGTGATGTATCTTAGAGTAGCATTGAGATCAATTAAAATGGACACATATTGGTTCAATATATTACCTTCGATTTCAATCATGGTGGATTGATGCCTAACATGCCTATCTTCCAAAGTTGCGCTTATTATAGGAATACTCCTAGCAATGTCATTTACTATCATTGTTGCTTGGATTGTCTGAATATTCTGGAAATATTAGGGTTATGTGGTGAGTCTCTTAGCAAGTGTGGTTCCCCATGACCCCAACATTTTAATTCTTCTCAATCTTTTCTTCCATTATTCTTTTTTTTGTTTAACTCTATGGGCCTTGATCTCATGTAGGATTGTGTCAGGGGAGGTACATTTCCTCTGAAAATCTTCTTCCTTTTGTGATCCTTACCAGAAATGTTAATGTAAAGGGGATTACTCCTTTTAAAACTTCCACCAAAATTTCCCTTATACTTATTTTTCCCTACTTTTCCACCCTCATTTCTATTCTTAAACTATTGATAGCACAAACTAGATTTCCTCACTACTTTTTCCGGGGTTTTAGGCTGTTCAAATTCAATTCTCTCTATATACGAGGTGGGTAAATAGTTCATGAAACATTGTATTTTGGTTTTTTCCTCTTTAAGGTAAGGTACATATCATAGCAGATTGGTGGAATTTGCCACAAATTCATCCATGGATAGTTGCCCCAACTTTAATTCATGGAATCCCTTGGCACGATGATCATAATAATGCTCACTAAAATAACAAGACTTAAATTGTTTCTAAAATTATTCCCAAGATACCGTCTTTTCTTCTAACAAATGTCCACTTTTCAGCTCCTCCCACAACAAGGTAAATTTAACTTGTAGTTGATAGATGGTCAGACGAGACTTCAAATTACGTTGATACTCGTACACTTGGAAGCTTTTAATCATATTTAGGAACAAAGCCTCTTCATCCTCCTATTTTCCCCATCAAAAGTAGGGGGCTTAATCTTTCTGGACTCACCATGTAACTCAAACTTATTCTTCCTTCCTGTACCTTTGGGGACGTATGACTTGACTTCCCCCCACTTTCTAATTTTTTAGATTATGTTCGCCCTTTATCCTCTTCTCTCATTTTGGCTCAGTGCTTTTGTGGCTGGATTTTTTTTCCATTCTCTGATCATCCTCGCCTGCTCGTCACTGACCCTCAATAATTTCTCATTACTGCTCCAAAGTTTTAATATTTCCTATTGTACACTCTTCACTAGATCAACCATGTGAGAGGGTAGTGAAGTACTACCTTCCCCCAATTCAATATACAAATCCTACCCCCCCATGTTCATTGGAGGAGAGATTTATGTCATTCTATTGCAATTTCATCCACCTAAGTACCTTATGAACCATAAAATCATAATGAGTAGTTTATATGATTTACTATTATTTTTCCTAGGATGGTGCCTTCAAGGCCAAGTGTAGTAACTGGAGCTCTGACACCATCTGTCACACATCTCATTTAATACAATAAAGAATTGAATTTTTCAATACATGCATCAATCCATATATTTTTTTCAATTCAATTATATAGGCATCATCCATTCTTCTCTCGTTTAAAGTGAAATTGTAATACTTTTTGAGTTTACTAGACTCATGTTCCCATCACTACCTTGATTATCATCACAGCTCATAAAACCCTAAAATTAAATTACAATTGCTAATATTGTTACTATTATAAATCCTAAAGCCTTTAATCTACTTTGAGGTGAAGTTAATATATTATTTCTAACCCAATTGACACCATTGTCCTTCTACACTCATCCCATTCGATGGTGTCAACCCATATTTCACCAAGTGACTATGAAATTTTATATTCAATATGTTAATCATATATCTAAGGTGCAACAACAGTTAATCAAATGGAGGTATGAGTAAGGTCTATTAGGCCAACCAAGGACTTCAGCTAGTGGTACTGTTTCCCGACTCCACCATTCATGTACCTCCATATCATCCAACTTCACATGGCCTTCATGCCCCCACTATGACATGCTCTTTTTCTGAGACGGTTATGGAATTAACGGTGGTGACTATTGCTAGATAGATCCACGGTCATCCTTGTTTGTAATTGACCCTAACCCTAGCTACCCTCCTTCGCTTTTCTTTTGATCTCTTTTTCGCTTTACCTATTGGAGGTCCTGGAAATGATACCTAGCTCTTCCTTGCCTTTCATGGTGATCCTAGTATGCTGTGGAAATTTTCCATTGTCCTTTTGGTGGCCCATGCACTCGCAGGTAAATATCTACCTTTTTTTAACTCTCTCTCTTTTATTTAGTTTCCTCTATCTCGATTGTTTTTCACACTTTGCGGAAGGGTTTTTGTTTGCTACTTTTTTTTTGTAGTTTTCTCCTTCTGAAACTGGTCGACATTCTTCCCATTGGGGGCTTAAACCCCTCGCAACTTTGGCAGGTATCGTTCAGTTGCATTATGGGTCTAAGGGGTTTACCCTTATTTACTTATTCGGGTCTGTAGAATGATTAATCCTTCCATTAGGGGGATTTTGATGTCTAAAATGGGCCTCCTAAGGAAATAATAAAATAATAGCTAAACTAATAAAATAATATATATATGAATTTTCAATTCACATTTTTCACCACAATCCATGTAACAATGCTTAAATTCAATTGAAAAGTTGTACCAAAATAAAATTAATAAAAAATTGTATTCATGTTACTATATATAAGAATGAGCTTTTAAAAAAAATGTCATTATCATTGAAA
>APFE031579391.1:113804-125396 GCA_000404065.3 Pinus taeda | reverse complement strand
AATAAATATATGAAAATATACAAATATAATCTTTATTAAAAAGTGTGTAAATAATATAGATTTTATTGGGATATGCATTGTCTCTTTCAAAAAATGTGAAATGAAAATACTAGTATTTTATTCAAAAAGTTTGAAATGGCCTTTATTATGAGTACTTTACTATATGAATTTAAAAATACTTAGAGCACTAGTATGGTTAACCATGAGTTTTTGTCCATCATTGAGAATGTGACAAGTAAGTACCTTTAACTTAAGCAATGCCACCTCAACCATTGGGGATGATGTCATCCCCTAAAATGTGATTGGTTCTCATAAAGTGAATTTTGATTGTATATATACCTTATGAGGCTCATTTTAGACCTCAAAATTCCCCTGATACTCCTCATTTCGGTTAGTTGCTAGCTTAGAAGAATCCTATTGTCAGAGAGGAATTTCACATATTACTAATAGATGCAGGGGATTTAAGTTCCCTATGGTCACCCACCCCTACCTAACTTATGTTTTTCTTGGTGCCTTTAGTTCTTTTAAAACTGATTTTCTGACCTGGGATTCTAATGCATATTTATGGTTGTAGGGGGTCAGAAAATACCCGGTGCAATAACTACTTCTAACTAGGTAAATTTTATTTATGTTGGTATTAACCCTTCTCACTCGTTCCTTCCCTAGTTTTGTTATAGACCATGTTTCAATCTGATATCTACCTTGGATTTGTGACATGTATTTTAATTTTGGGGCTAATTCCTCTTTTGTGGTATTACTTGGAATTTGGTGTAAGGGTTTCTCTCACCTTCCCTCCATGCTTGTACAGGTAGATACCTTGAGCATTGACCTTGCTCAAGTACATTTATTGATTTGGATAAACCTTCATATTATACGTTGCTCACATTGGAACCCCCACTCTGGCTAGGGAACCTACTATTGTGCATCTCCAAAATCTTTACCAGTGTGGTGCTTCATTGGTAAAAGTTTTTGTTCATTTTTTCCTTATATGGAAGTGTAAGAACTAGACTGTAGCATGCAAGATGCTAGGACTGGGTTGTGAGGGAGGGTGGAATTGTTAACCACCCCTCAAATCTAATTGGTGTTCTTTAGTTCATTACTCTTATTTCTTGAATGAATGACTGTAATGTTATTCCTACTTGGTTAAGAAAATTAATATTGTGTTCCTTTCCTTCTGATTCTAGCTATTCAATTGTCAAGAATTTAAAATGGTGTTTCTGTTCAGTAGCATGATATATTGATTTGAATATATTTCTAGTTCAAGCTACGTAAGTAAGTCTTTTCTACCTTCATATGGACACAGTTCCTTATTATGGCTAATTTGTAAAATTATGTCTT
Organism: Pinus taeda; assembly: GCA_000404065.3. NCBI lineage: Eukaryota > Viridiplantae > Streptophyta > Pinopsida > Pinales > Pinaceae > Pinus > Pinus taeda. The sequence continues at coordinate 124,058 of APFE031579391.1, read as the reverse complement.
TGTTCAGAAAAGAACTGTCATGTATTTTGTATTGAAAATGACTTTGTTTTTTTGTTTGTTCTTTTTTTTTTTCCTTTTTTTTTTGTTTTTGTTTTTTTTTTTTTTTTTTTTTTTTTTTTTTTTTTTGGTTTTTTTTGATATTTATTAATTTCCATATTTTCTCCTAACAATGCTCTTTATAATGCCTATTATAGGCTGTGAATTTTTGTATGATAATTTATTTCTGGTACCACATTGTACTTCATTATAATTATATATTTTCATATATTTACATTTTCTGCTAAGTCTATCTATTGAATTAATTTAATGGCTATGATTTTCATATCTAAGCATTTTCTTAAAGGTATTACAACAGCTTAGATTGTTAGTTTAGGTCCTAATTTCAATGTTATGGCTTTGTATACAATGGCATCTCACATTTCCTTATCCACTGAAGTTATATCTCACATGTACCACTATGGGGAACTCATCCTGTTCTAAATTTTTCCTTTTTAATCTCGTATTATCTTATCATTTAACTTGACTATATAAGTTATAAGGATTTCCTATTCTCTACTAGGTTTTGTCGTACCTTGAAATTACAATGAATTATTATTTAGGTATGCCTGCACTCTTCTTATATTAAGCAAGCAGCACTAGCATAAATTTTCCAATACGCTGATTGATTAGTTTTTGCTTAAACACTCATGCTCATATCCATATATTTATAACCATATAGTTGCTTTAATTTTAAACTCATTTATCATATAAATGATTCGTGCACTCACAGGATTTGGTTCATGAGTGAATAGATGTTACTTCCTTGTACATGTTTCCCTTCATTCATTTAAATCAGAATGGAGCATGTGAGTTCCTAAACCCGTGAGAGGTTGGTCCTGAGTGATTGAGCCAAAATAACCAATCTCAAATGGTATTATCAGCCCATTAACGGTAGTTACTGTTGGCATTATGTTTCTAGTATGGTTATATGTTACAGATGTTGTACTTGATGGCAACACCCATTCATTGTTAATCAAAATTTTCATCACACTGATAGTGCAATATATAAAAGATTCCTATCCACAGATATTATCCAATTATTTCCTTGCTCCTACATTCTGTATCAGAAAACTATTTGCATTCTTAAATTTTACCCTTTTCCATGAGTGACAATACTAACCTATAATATAGTAAAATAATTACTTGCTAAGAGTAGTTTTATAATTCATTCTAATTCACAACTACTTTCATCAAGTCTCAGAATTATTGATCCGATAAATTTACCAATATAACATTTGTACTTCCATTCACTTATGTAAATTCTTACGTATACTAGTAGTGAATAATCATCTATTAAATATAGAAAAAGACTCAATTATAATCATTCATTTATCAATTTATTAATAATCATACTCTTGAATAACCTATATCAACCATATACAGAACTCGCTCACTTCCTTATCAGAATCTCGATGTATAATAAAAGTCATTATGGACTAACAGTGGTAAGAGATTTCTAACCGAAGTCGAGGCCGGACATTTCTATTCAGAAATTCTACTCCTCCCAACCATGAACCAAATCCTCTAGTTCACCTCGAGCCAAGAATTTACTTGCCTCAAATAAACATACTCTTGCAGATTCTCAATCATGTATCTCATACATTGATTCCCAACAGATATTTCTTTGGAAGTGTCGTGCCTTTCAACATTTTGGTTATTCATTAACCTAGGTTGTTTCTTTGTTTTTTAAAATTTTCTTTTGTTTTAAAGGCAAAAAATCTATTTTTCTCTCCCATAGATTAAAAATATGTTTTCCTCTCCCATATATTAGTTTCCTCAATTTTTGTCTTCAACTCAGTGGACAATAATTTGAATATATTTTTTTTGCAGATTTGGCAAGCTTTTCTTTCCCACATTTTCTCGCTTTAACTCTTAATTTTTTATATATATATATTCGTATTCATATTTGGCAAGCTTTTCTTTCCCACATTTTCTCGCTTTAACTCTTAATTTTTTTATTTATTCAAAATATCATTTTAACATCTAGTTTTTCTCCTGTGGCCTACTAGCCACTTACAAAAATAGTCTAAAAATAACCAGTAATTTTTTTTACATAACATCATAGGGGTGTTACACTTTTGTTTGACCCATAATACCATTGTTGTTTCTAGAAATTATGTTTCATCTTTGCTATGAGACCTAACCACTATCCACCTTCTAACACAAATCTAAAGTTGTTGTTACATATAATATTATGACGAAGTTATATACTGTGATAACCATGATTATTTTTGGAGAGTTTTCAAAGTTTTAACTACCAGAATATGTATTCACTTCCTTTAGACCCTAAGGATCATGTAATATTAGATCATGTTATCCACCCACATGTATGGGTAACCATAGGAGAATTTTTTCTTCTATGATGCAATTTTCCAGCTAGTTTTCATACATTATTTATGATATGTTGCCTTTTTATTTCCATTTGTTTTCACAACTTATCTATAGCAATAACGTTTTAACATATAACTTAGTTGACATGATTGTGCATAAGATTTTCTTGAAGGTTGAATACCAAGCTCCAAAGATGTTATTTTCTATGGTGACAATTTATTTTCCTTGTTTATGCAAGTCATCTAGCCCCATAATGATGATTATTTCCCAACTGAAGAATTCTTGTTCAAGTATCTTTCTTTTTTGAGGAAAAATGGCATTGCCATTATTGATGTTGAGGTATATGTCATATAAATATTTTATTGTCTACTTTAGTTTATATTTCAACATTGATCATCTTTCATGTCTTATAATTTGCATTGTATCTTCTTCCATTTTCAGAAGAGGAACTCAATATTGATGGTAAGAAGCAGGAACTGAAGAAAGAGGAGAACTCAGTGTAAAATTGAAAGGAATTCCATTGGTAGAAAGGAATTAATAAATGACTTCATTTCCATCCTCATAATGTTGCACATCATAAAAATTTTCAAATGGCATGGTGTCAAAGGTGATATTCTTATTTTAACTAACATAAGATCACAATTCCACATTTTAGTTTTAAACATGTTTGTGTTTCATTGCACTAGGCCCAATTCCATGATATTGACTACCCCCAACTATCTGCCCTAGTTTGTAATGCCATAATTTTAGACTTTTGCATTATAGTCAGCTTTTTTAAGATTTAATCCCTTTTCTAGGAATAAGTAGAATATTATCCTCCAGCTTCAACCTACTATAACTCCCCTTCCAAGGATGGTACAATTGTTACACCTCCACCCACTTGAACCATAATTGTTTGCATTTGTTTGTGAGGATATTGGTGACAAACTACAGGGGCCTTTGAAATTGTTAGGGAATTTTTCAAACTTATCATGTACTCCAAAAGAATATCTATTCTCACACCCAATCTCATATTTTTGTGCCTTGTTATCTACTTCCTTTCCCACCTCAAAATCATGTTGTGTGGCATTGCCACTCCTTACTTGAGCCACTAATTGATTTTGTGTGAAATGTTAAAATTAAATTTTTTGTAACCTGTGTGACATTTTTGTTTCCCTGGAAATAAATACCTTGGAAAATTTAGGTTTTCTTCCCTAGAAACTGAAATTACAAAAAATAAAAATCTACAAAAACTTCAAAGTACAAAATTTTCCATGAACTCAACTCTCGAGTGTGTAAAATAAGGTTTCCGCTCTTATGTGGCAAATCAACAACAAATTTGAAAGGTTTTCCCTATGATAAATTTAAGAAAACCATTGTTGTTATAAATATTTCAAAAATGTCTCTCCAACTCAAATCCATTGTGAACCAACTTCCAAACATTACCCTACCTAGCACCAAATACCTTGAACAATGACAAGCTATATGCCAAACCAAAAAGCACAACTTCAACTAGTAAAGAAGTTTTTAACTCATTTGTCTGATTTTCATTCATCTTGTATTCTTATAAAGAGGGTGTATTGTGTTTAGTTATATTATAAGGGTAGGAGACTCCCATAGGGAAAATGATAGAAAGAATGGTATGTTTTACTATTTTGGATTTTTATACCAGAAGGTGCATTATGCAGAGATAAGTTATACCTTGACTATACTTTGTACGGTAGGGTATACCTGAATGAAATGCATGGGATGTGGGATGAGGTTACTTCCATTATCTTAGGGCATCCTAGGTGTAGTGGTTTGTCCTTATAAAAAATGTGTCCCTAACATTTCGATATGTGTAACCATGCTTCACTCATTATATGATATTGATTTGCATCTTCTTATTAGACAAAATTTATGCATTTGATATTTCAAGGAGAAACTAAAATATATATAAGTAGGTTCCTTCTACCTTAAAGGGACATGAGATGATTAGGTATTTTGTATTCTTAAAACAAATTTAGATTTGTAAACTTCAAGTACTTCACATGTTCCCCTTCGCTTATGTTGTTAATCGTCATTTGGCACTTGGTGAGACCTAGGTGGGGTGATATTTGAGTTTATTTGTTGATGTTCCCTATAACGTATTGATATATTTCCTATGGTCATCACATGTTGGCAAGGATGGGATCGCATTTGAGAAAAGTGTTTAACACATTTCCCTTTGTTCACTTGATTTATTATTGGGGTTGTATTGGCTCATGTCGAAATAACATATTATTATTTTGGTGGAGATAATCCATTTTTATAGCATGGTGGGCACATACTTTATAAATTGTACTATATCTTTCACATTATATGGTATAGTCCTACACTTGATTTGAGCTACCCATACATATGTTTGGCCCCATTCTTTATCCATGGCACATTTGTTTACATACAAACAATATCATAGTCATTGGGGTTGTACATCACTATTTCATGGAGTCATCACTAAACATGCCTAGCCAATGAGTTATGAAGGATACACTATTTATCACATGGGCTATCCACCTTTCAATATTATGGAGCTACCATTGTGATGTCATGGGTCCAAATGTTCATATATTGTTATAGTGGTGGATGCATACACTATTTTATGGAGTTGTTTTTATTTCTTGGCACATGGACCCATCATGTGATAGTTGTTCATGTGAATGGAGTTGTGTCTTTGAGTTGTGTGTTGATATGTTGTGGGTTGATCTTTCAAATACTTATCCCTTGAGATTTAAGGAGGATATATGATAATTTAATTTAATGGAGTTGGATTTTTATTAATATGTTGGGTGTATTGGGGGTATCACGCGAATATGCCTTGAATTGGATCCATTGTTTGGTTGGAGTTTTCGGTCCTTTTTCACAATCAAGCGGATAACTATATTGTTTAAAATACTTGGATTGTTGAATGGATTTGATTACATAATAACATTTTTGAATTTGTTTCCTTGGATATTTTATTAATTACTCTAGGATAAGTATGTGGATCTCAACAACTTATTGCTACTTATAATAAAGAAGTTGTTGAGGGGGTTGTTTTATTGTATTCCTTGGAGAACTAATGGATCTAGGAAAATCATTACTTCTTTATGTTGATATGTTCTTGAAGATTAAATATGAAGTTCTTAAAGTGTTATTTTCTATGTTGACATTATATTGGTTTTGTTTATATAGGTCATCTGGCCACATAGTCGCAACTATCGCCCAACTAAAGAAAACTTGTTCAAGTTCCTTGCTTTGCTGGGAAAAAATGACATTGAAATTGCTGACGTTGAGTTATATGTTGTATAAATACTTTATAGTCTACTTTATTTTATATTATAGTGTTTATTATCTTTCATTCCTTATACTTTGAATTGTATCTTCTTTCATTTTCAAGAGAGAAACTCAGTATTGATGGTAAGAAGTAGGAATTGAACAAAGAAGAGAACAATAACACTAGTGTGGCATATGTAGAAAGAGAGAGATAAGAGAATTGGTCTAGTGATACCCTTAAATTCAATATATCACATGAGATCTAGAGTAATGGTCAAGTTTTTAGAGTTAGTGAATTCACCTACAATGCCTTAGCAACACAACGTTAATGTTTTGAAGTGATGAAACAATATTTCATGTGCAAGTTGTAGTCCAACCAATTAAGTTGGAAAATAATATTGTAATACTTTACATTTCATATAATATAATATATGGGGCTGAAATTATTTATGGTTGTACTTGACATTATTTAGTATTGTCATTAACATAAGTAACTTCATGTTTTTATATTAGATGAACATGCATATTGTATATTTTTTTAATTTAGTCGTAAAATCATACTAATTAATTTATGTTGATTAATAATGAACATATAAAATTAATCTAAAACTGTTAAATTAGTAGCCTATATTGAGTAAAGATAAGCACAAATAAAATGAATATACAACAATGAAATTAGTCATTTATAATGATTATTAATGAAAGTAAATGAAATGATAATAAACTATTAAAACTACAAAAAAAAATTAAATGACTGTTGTAAATGATAAATTTGTGATTACAAATGACGACTAATTTTTGCATATATATGACTATTAGTAGAGTGTCTTATAATATGATTGGAATTTAGTCATATTTCTTTGGTCATTAATTGGTTTTATACTATGAAAAAAAATTGTATATATATCACTACTAGTATCTAATTACAATATCTTATAACTTGACCAATATTTCGGTCATATTTATTTAGTCATTAATTGGTTTTACGGGTGATCATATAGTAGTATATTTTGTTGTGTATTTGGTTATTAATTATGCCAATTAATGACTAGATCAATGACCAAATTTATGACTAAATATACTACTATATGATAAATTTGAGACAACGAATTAATGATTAAGCTAAATACAACTAAAAGTTGCTTATGTTATAAGATACTATAAATTAGCCATTATTGGTCACCAATTAAAAAATGGTGATTTATATGAACATTTTAGTCATTTTTTTAGTAACTAATTAGCCATTTTATACTAATGATATATTACTTGTTATAGAAAAAATTAAAATACTCAAGAGGAAGATTAGACGTGATTTCCATTGGGAGGAGTGATATTTCTCCTGATTCAATTCCCTAGCTGCCTAAATTTAAACATATAAGCTTCCGTTTGGAAGCTATGTTTCTGATATTACGTTATTATATTCCATTACTAAGAGGGATGAGAAAATGAGCTGACAAGTGAACTACTTTTGTTTGAAAGTTTGTTGTTTTATGATTGACCCTTTAATATAATGTTATTATGCATTGTCAACGAGAATGTGATTTCACGTTTTATGTTAAGATGAAAACATATGTTAATATCTTAGATTGAGTCAACCCCTTTCCTAAGCCCTTTTAAATAAAAAAAAATATTGATAGGACGTAAATGAAATATTAAAACTAAACAATATTCTAAAACCATTCTTCATATTAGCTTTTAGTTGTGGAAAAAGGTCGAGGTTGGACGATCAAGAGGGCCAGTCACTAATACTACGTAGAGAGAAAAATAAAATTATTAAATTTGTAAGGACAAGTCGACAAGCACCTCACATAACATTATTAATTAAAATGAGGAATTTAAACTCCTTGGAATTTAGTGGAAAACATTCATGACTGAGACCCTCGGAGGGTTTGTAAAAAAACAACGTGTGCATGTAATAATCACGACACTATAGAAAATAACTCTATAACTATTTTCTATAACCAATCTTTTTATATCACGTTACATTTGGAATCGAGGGTTTCCTTTTAAGAAATGGGATTATCTTTATAAAAGTAAAGCGACTGTAGTAACCCTCACAGGTTAACATATGTAAGAAATATCAATTAGTGGCATTGTTGACTAAATTAACTGTGCAGAAAAAAAAACGATACACATAGAGAAGTATAGTCGGTAAGGTTGTAGACCAATATGTTCCGTAGTCATTAAAGAGAAACAATATCTTTATAAATAAGGCCATTATCATAAGCATGACTATAACTTTTATTGAGAATTTTAAACAGACCGTAAACCAACCCGCCAGAAAAATGTTATACTGTTGTCTGGGTATATCAATGGATTGTAGCTAAAGAGGAATGTAATTAATTATATTTATATATATACACACACTAACCATTGAATTGTGGAACAATACAGTAGGCCAAGCCTTTGGGAGCTAGCAAAAGAAAAAAAGAAAAAACATCATATACCTTTCAATGAATATGAAAAATCTGAAATAACTATACAAAACTGTATACAAATTTGATAACTAAAGTCACAGTTCCTAGCCATCGAAGATAATCAATAGTATTACACTCGAGGTTGATAATCAAAATCATAACTATCTAGGAATTGGTCTCCTTTGGTGACTGTAAAAGCAAACCATATGATTATATATTCCGAAGAGCAACCTCTCCTAGGGTAAGGGGGTAGTGAGGAGAGTCTACAACTATATAAAGGTTCATAATAACCCTGAAATTTTATAATGTAGGACAATGAAAATAAACAAAGAGAAGGCAACCCAAGAACTATGTAAGTCTAATATTACCAAGAACTATGTAAGTCTAATATTAGATTCTTTATCAATAACGTCGGAGGTCGTAACAACAGCTGTAAAAGAACCATACTTCACCTAATGTTTAGTAAGAGGTTCTTTTCCAATCAGTAGTAAACTGTAGGAGTCAATATGCATTTCCAGACGAGGGTTAATACCATACACACTCAATTATAGAAATTGTGCCCAAGATGCTTGGGGATCAACAAACTGTCCCTAAGCATAAGGACCATTGAACGATTTGTTTGAAAGACCTAAATTAACCAAACTATAAGAGATAGTAACATAACAGAAACCTGGTACCCTCAACGAGTTTGAGATTGAATAATCCGATTCGCAACTCGAACAAATGCGGTACGAACATGAAGGGGCAACCCAACAAGATGATTAATTAGAATGTACCAAGAGGAAATAATATTGTGGAAAGCCACCCAGAACCAAAGTATTTCAACATTCACCTATGAATAACCTTTGCAAGTAGCTGAAACATTTTAGTCTGTGCACAAAAGCAAGAATTTTGCAATACCAATATGAATTATCGAGGTTTGGTGGTATAAAAGGGAGGAAATGCGACTTAGATTAGTCAAGGATAAATTACCCCATCTTTGAATAGAAAGGAAGGGCACCTTCTGTACATAATGGGATCTCAAAAAAAAAAAATTAGATCATAGCATTCCTACCTGCCACAAACCATACCATAGCAAGTTGTCAGCGTTGAACTAATAAGTTAAAGAAATAGGTCTGGAATAAGAGGAAGTAAGCAATTTAAAGATGGATATGGATAACCTCGATATAATTCCTTTTTTTTACTTTGGTAGCTTTCGGTAGTGCACCTAAAAGAAAACTCCTCCTTCTGGACTTGTTACACAAGCGAGGAAAAGGAGCAATGGATGAATTAAGGAGGAAAATTCTATCTGTAACAAGAAAGCATTGGATAATTCCTGCAAGTTTTACGGATGGCAATGGCGGTAAACTACCATGGAAACACTAGCGAATATCATCGAGGAACTCTCATATACAGTAAAAACCCCAAAAGTTTGGGTAAATAATGGTTATTGCAAGAATGAAACTAAAGGAACATTAAGAATGCCATAATAACATGTTTCCCAAAGAATCTGGATCTAAGGTGAGAAAACTCAGAATCAAGGAAACCCTCCGGTCACTTGCACAACCGACTCCGACGAAAGGTACTAAGCAAATGAGTGGCATACGATATAGGAAGACGAGGACTATTACCCTCTAACAAACTCCCTCTAAATAGTTCTATCGATCTAAACATAAAGTATCTGATCCATAGATCTAATTACATTGCTTGTTAGATGACTCATAGTTGTATTGGGTTTGGGTTCGCTGGATACCGAAGTCTGTACCTACATCATGCCAAATAAAGTTAAACCATGTGAAATATCGTAGGATGGCTTATGTCTTATAAGGCACAACACCAATGTGATCCACGCAAGGTTGATTTGGGTCTGAATGACATAAAATAAATCATGTACAGATATATAACATTTAAAAGGTTATCTTGATAAGTAGGTTAAGTGGTGTGAATAGGTAATACTCAACTAATTTTATTTGGGGATGTTTTAAGGGATGTTACAAGTCCCATGTGCATATCTCAGGTTGAAGAATACATTTGTTTGAGGCACAACATTCTTCACCAAAGTTGTGCTGAAAAAAACTTAGAGACTTCACATGATGAATTTGTGAGCTATCATTTTATTTATTTGATTAAAATTAGTTGCCAACTAAATCATAATTATTCTTGTTTTCAGCTATTTTATTAATCATGGTAAAAATAATATTTTCCAAAGTAGATGTAATTTATAGGGATATTACAT
>APFE031579391.1:93202-107391 GCA_000404065.3 Pinus taeda | reverse complement strand
AATTAAAGAAAAAATATTATTGACTAGTTAGTATCTTGGAAATGTAACCACGAAAAAGGTTCTCCGAAAACATGACGAAGATAGTTGGAAATACAAAGAGCAAACACAAACCATATAGGTACGGGGACCCTTAATGGGATACCAAATCTGGAAGACGAATATATCTCGAGGGATCGAAAATTGAGATAGCAATCTCCATAGGTTCTTTTAAGCCCTTTTGAGTTGCTTCCATCGTTTGAGCAATACCTAAATATTGCTCAATCGTGTGAATTCTGTGATCTATTTTACTCAGATGACACTGAAGGTAATTTAGTAAGTGCAAAATGTTTTTTTTGGATGGTCTTGTTTACCCACCCATATGTGCCCTAAAAGGATTTTTTTACCCATAAAAATCTATAATTTGCATATACTAATTGAACCAATCCATTCATCCATTTAACTTGGACCTCTGTGTTATAGAAAGGGCTACTTACATGGGGTTGTATCCTCGCCTTCGGTGATTTCCTCCTCAACTAGACCTGGCATCAACTCCGAGTAATGCCCATAAAAAGTCCACTATTTGATGGTGGATATCAACTCCGAGTAAAGCCCATAAAAGTCCACTATTTGGTGGTGCATACAGGATTTCCCCCTTTAAGCACGATGACACAGTACACAACCCCTCTTCTAACTCATTCCATTTAACATCTCATTGTACCACCAAGCTCTTGATTCACCGATACCAACTGATACAATAATTCACAACCATTTTACATAGCTAAAAAAATTAATTTAAAGTAATTTAAATACCAATAACATATATTTTATATTTAAACAAAAATCATTTTCATATTAAAATGAATTATTTTTGAATTTCATTTTTAATATTTCTTTTATATTTTATTTTATATTTAATTTAAATTTAATTTTTTGTTAAAAAAAACGTATCAACAATTCTAAAAGTGCGCTCTATTTATTTGGATGGGTTAATAATGTACATAATAAGTTAATAATAAACAGTTACTTTATTTTCATGAATATTTCTTTAATGTTAATTAAGTTACGTATGATTAACAATTAAAATTAAAATTAACATTAGTTTTTTTAAACGCTTAAATTTTTAATTAATTATAGTAAATTAAATGAGGAAAACGTTTTGTAGATTTAGATGAATTTGGAAGTGAAATGTCTATTTATATAATATTTGTGGTCTTATTTTTAATGTTAATATTTATTTGCCTAGGTCATAGCGTTTCAAAACGAGTGGCGCAAAAACCGCAGGCCTGTTTAGGGTTGGTTGGATGGCGATCAAACCCTTCATTCATCCTCATGACCACACCAATTAGCAAACAAATATATATATATATATATTATATATATATATATATATATATATTGTCTATTTTAGATAATTTAATTTTAATTATTAAGTAATTATAAAGTGGGATTGTGGGGATTTAGCTTAGTGAAATATTTTTAGATATTCTTTGTTGTATGCAAAAATCAATGGTTGAGATTTATCTCCAAAATAGTTAAATGCCCTTTTTTCCCTTTTTAATTAAATTGATTAAATTAAAAAAATATGTTATATGAACAAACATCATAGGAAATGAATTAACGTTTTTTGAGCATGTTGTATTGATAATTCATGGTGTCAACCCACAGTATTGTAACAAATTCTATTTACAAATTAAGAATCTCCATAATAAAGTGAGATAGATCTTATAATGATTAAAAATTTAGTTGATTTTTATGATATTTTTTAAATTTTAACCATTTGAAAAATTTATTATAGTAAATGTTTGAATATTTATTATGAATCAATGTTTATTAATTTTTATCAATCTTTTAATTTATAAGACTACACTAAATATTATATAATTATATAACTACATTATAATAAATAAATAAATTTAAAAATATATTAAGTAATTCTATGATTACACCAAATATAATAAAATTTATATAACTACACTAAATTAAATAAATAAATTTAAATTTATATGTAAGTCTAATTTACTCTTTTCTTTAATCGTAAAATTTTATTAACAAAGACAGGCCTGATATCACTATGTAGTTAGTCCAAATCTCCATTGAATTCTTTCACCGCAATTCCATAATCATAGTCGAATTTGCACGGGTTTATTCATGGTAAATGAATTCATCATGATGTTCAACCAAGTTGAGAAGGACGGTATATAAAGTTTATTTACATGATCCCTTTTCTATTGGTGATCTAGGAAAATGCTCGTTAAGGAGTGGTTTTGGTTTCTCGAACCTTATAGAAAGCTTTGAATGGCCTTTTGGATGGGGCCTTTATACATTAGGTTCATTAGAAAAGGTATTTTTGGATGAGGTTTCTAAATAGAAACTTGAAATTTTTAAAGATAAATTCTCAATTGGTTTTCATAGCATTGAACACTTATATAAATAGTCTTTATAAAAGCTTAGTGAAGCCATAAAAACACATACTCTTGAGGGCTTTTCCATCTCCAGGGTAAGAGAAGTTAGGATTTGATGGATGCCAAGATATATAAAGTATGTGGATTGGTTTTTATGTAGCAAAGATTGGATTGTATTATACATTGTAAGGTTATTCTTGCATTTAAAGGTAAATGTAGATGGGGAGCTTTTACGTCTCTAGGGTAAGAGAAGTTAGGATTTGATGGATGGCATGATATATATGTTGGAAATAATACTAAGAGGGGGGTGAATCAGTATTAGCAACTTAACAATATTTCATTTCCATAAACATATTTGTATACGCTACTTCTGTTAACGCAACTGTGTCTAGAGCAACCAGCGTATACCTTGTAAACTTATTATTTAATTAGTTGATCTTTAATTTGTGTATCATAACCATATAAGCAGTAACATGCATAGTAAAAACAGAGCAAACAGTCACACACAAGAACACAAGATATAAGGTGGAAACCCAATGTGGGTGAAAACCACCTGCTGCAATTTGTCTCTATCTTCTTTTAATAACAAAATTCTTTTTACAATATTTCTATATTGGTGTAGTCTTATACAAGTACACAAGCTTCTATCTGCAAAAGGCTACAACCTTCTCTTGTTCTCTAGCTTCTCTTGGAAGGGAGCTAGAACCCCCTTAGCTCTTCTACTAGCTGATGTACTAGTACGTAGGTGCTGACCTATAGAAGGCTACAACCTTCTCTTTTCTTCTAGGGTCCATGTTTCATAAATTTTGAGATTGGATCAATCAATAGCATCAATCAAACATCAAAATATATCTACATCAATCCATCACCTTTGCACTAACCAAAACTAAATCAAACAATCACTTCTCTAAATGTTATAACCAAAATACAGTAACAGTACCAAAACCCAAACTAGAACCCAGAACACTGTAATCAATAAACAGAAGTAGCTAAAACATATTTTATGGGATGTACGCTACTTCCATGTGTCAAACCTGCATGCATACACTGCTATACGAAGGAAAACCTGTGGATATGTTGTTTTGACTTGTAGATCCAGCGTGTATATGAGTCTTTGGTACACTGAACCTGCGTACAGATCTGTAAAGGATGCTTTACCCTTTCTAACTATTCAGACATCAGTTATACGCAGATCATCATATTTATAGATCACGACATGCACCAATTATAAGAGATCAAAAACACATAAGATACTTCTCTTCAAGCCTTAAAATCTTGACCCATCAATAGAACTTATCATTCTTCAAGCGCTTAGGTTCCTACTTGATTCAGATCCAGCTACGCTCCATAACCCAATGACTAGTATTCTAGATCTCACTCTTCATAAGATATTCAATACTTGAGTGCTTTTGCCTAATGATCTCCTCCTCCTTTTATAGTCTTAGGCCTTACTCAATACCATGGTCTAAAAGCACTTAGAAGCAACACCTTGGACCAAATACCTAGGGTTAATACTTCGGTCAAAATACTTTGGATCAATACCACAGGTCAAAATAACAGGGACCAAATACCACAGACCAAAACCAAGTTTTTCAACATGTACGTACTTTTCCTTGCGTTAAAGTGCGTGTATACGCATACGCGCCTTTTGGTCTACTAGCTAGCGTGTATACATGGCTTGGTCAAGGGGAACCTACGTATACTTATTTTTCTTTCATTCTATGAGTGTGAACTATGATCTGTCATCTGAGTGATTTTCCATCAAGGAAAACACCAGTGTCATAGTGCCAAACCTGTGTCATAATTCCAACAATCTCCCCGTTTAGACTTGATGGCAACCCCAAGTCATTTTCCCCCTTTGTCATCAAGGGCAAAGGGTTATGCTCCCCCTGAGTACATGCTGAATTCTTTGATATGCTGAGGTGTGTTGCTCATGTTCCCCATGACTGTAAGCAAGGTCTGCAAAAATATGTTCTACAAGAACATGACTCTATACATCATAACTGACCTTCCTATCACCAAAGACTCATCTCCCAACCAAGTGGGCATATACCAAGATTGACTCATCCATCCAATCAAGTGGGCATATACCAAAAGTTTATACATGATAAAACAAGAACATTACATCATCCATCCCAAGCATAGTGAGGAGACATAATAGGTCATTACATGACCTTGATAATAAAAAATATACATGACATAGAGACAAGATAGCTAAAATCAACAACTATCATCAACAACATCTCTCAATCACCGTCCAGACTAGCAACCATGATCTCCCTATGTGCTTGAATAAAAATAACTGTGAAATTGTACCAAGATCTTCTGAGATAATGCCAACAATGCATTATTAGAAGTATATGCTCCCCCTGAACCTATGCCAAATGATCACTGTCATACCCATATCAGACTCTTTTCATCTTGAGTCTGGCCCATTGATATTCTTCAAATCAACATATACGCGGTTGTATCTATAGCAACCAACGTATGTACGTGGATATGCTTCATGAAACTTGCGTACAACCATTGTTCTCTGAAACAGATAAGTGTCAACAGCAAGATGATGCTTGAACTACTCCCAGCTTCTATCTGAGGTATTCAAATGTCTCTCTGGGCAGTGGTTTGGTGAATATATCAACAACCTATTCCTTGGAGGGAACATACTCCAATTTGACCTTTTGTTCAAGCACTTGTTCCCGAAGAAAATGATATTTTATGGGTATGTGCTTGGTCTTTGAATACATGACTGGATTCCTTGAAATACTGATTGCACTTGTATTATCACATACAATGGAGATAGGTGGAGTACAATTGATTCGAAAGTTTTGCAATTTTTGCATTATCCAAAGGAGTTGTGTGCAGCATGATGTAGTAGCCATATATTCTGCTTCAACTGTAGATAATGCAATTGAACTTTGTTTCTTGTTGAACCAAGATACTAATCTAGAACACGTAAAGAATGCACCACCACTAGTGCTTTTTCTGTCATCCACACTTCCTTCCCAATTTGCATCTGTATATGCATGAAGTGTGAGATATGTATCTCTGGGATACGATAAACCAATGCTTTGTGTCCCTTGAAGATATTTCAAAATCATTTTAACTGCTTGAAGGTGTGCTTCCGTTAGATTTTTTTGGAATCTTCCAACTATTCCCACTGCATACATGATGTCTGGTTGGGTACTTGTTAGATAGAGCAAACTACCAATCATGGATCTGTAGGTTGGTTGATGTACTACTGTTGATTCATCATTTGCACTAAGGCTGCATCATATTACCATAGAAGTACATACTGGTTTAGAATCTTCCATTATATATTTCTTCAAGATCTGCTTGAGGTACTTGGTTTGTGATGGAAAAATACCATCTTTATTTTTTTGAACTTGTAAACAAATAAAATATGTGAACCCACTAAGAAGGTACATTTCAAATTATTTTTGCATTACCAAAACAAAGTTTTGACTCATGGCTTCTTCATTGCTCCAAAAAATGATATCATCAACATACACAACAAGTATTAGCAATTTATCATTGTCAATTTTTATATATAGATTGCTATCAACCGATCCTTTTGAAAAGCCTCGTTGATGAAGGCATCTGTCAAGACAATAATACCAGGCCCTTGGAGTTTGTTTTATACCATAGAGAGCCCTTCTGAGTCTGAATAAAAGTTTTGGATCATTTCCAAGGATGAATCCATTTGGTTGCTCAATATATACTTCTTCTTCTTGGTCTCCATTAAGAAAGGCATATTTCACATCCATTTGATATACTTTGAACTTCTGAAAGCTAGAAAGATCAAGGAACATTCTTATGGCTTCAAGTCTAGCAATAGGTGCAAAAGTTTCTTCAAAGTCTATACCTTCTTGTTGAACATACCCTTTACAAACAAGTCTGGGCTTGTTTCTAATAACTTCTCCATTTTCCTTTAGCTTGTTTTTGAATATCCATTTGGTTCCTATGACATTCTTAACATGAGGTCTAGGAACTAATTCCCAAGTATTATTCTATTCAATTTTCTCAAGCTCTTCATTGATGGCCTTGACCCAACATTCATCTTTGCTTGATTCATGTACATTCTGTGGTTCGATGGAAGAAAGCAATGATATATAACTTGAACCTTCTGTAATAGTTGTTCTTGTCTACACACCTTCCTCTTTCTATCCCAAAATTTGAGTCTACGGATGATTTTTCTGAACATATCTGGATGGAGTCTTTTCTTCTGCCATTATCTTCTCTTCTGGTGCTTCGTTGGTTTCTTCTTCCTTAGCATTAGTTTGATTTTATGTGGAAGGATAATCCTCATCATCTTCCCACTATTCAGTTTTTAACTGCTTTGGATTTTCACTTGCTTCATCAACCACAACATCAATACCTTCAACAAATTTTCCAAGTGTTTTATTATAACACTTGTATCCTTTTCTTCAGGAAGAGTAACCAAGGAGAATGCCTTCATCTACTCTAGGTTCAAACTTGTCAAGTTTTTTATCAATCCTTTTGATGTAACATTTGCTTCCAAAAAATTTGAAGTATTTTACAATAGGAGTCTTACCATACAAAATTTGATGAGGAGTTTGAGTGTTGTTTACCTGAACATTCATTTTTTTAAGAATAGTGATGGCAACAAATGTAGCTTCACCATAGAAGGTTGTAGGAGTTCCGGACTCATCTAACATAGCACAAGCCATTTTCTGAATAGTTTTGTTCATCCTTTCTACCACTCCATTTTGCTGAGGAGTCCTTGCAGTAGAGAATTCCCTTCTTATTCGATGTTCTTCACAGAAGTTAAAGAATTCATCAGAGGTAAATTCTTCTCCTCAATATGACCTGAGGCATTTGATTTTGTGATCTCATTCATTTTCAACCAAAGCCTTGAATGCTTTGAACTTTTCAAATGCTTCGTCTTTATTCTTTAGAAGTCCTATCCAACACATTCTGGAAAAGTCATCAATGAACAATATAAAGTATTCTTCTCCATGAGGTGAGTTTTTTCTTGATGGACCACATAAATTAGTGTGGACAAGTTCAAGTGGCTTACTAGCTGATCCTTCCTTCTCAGGGAAATGTGTTCTAGTTTGCTTACCAAATTGACATGATTTGCATATTGTATTTTCTGGAATTCTGATGTCAGCAAGATCGAAAATAGCCTGGAATTGGCATGCTTTCCTTATCTAAGGGAATCTTAGATGCCCTAATTTTCTGTGCCATAGCCAGTGTTCATTATTTCTGCTTAGATAGCATTGTTGCTATCCTCCTTTGAGTATGTATAAATTATTTGGAGTTCTTATGCCATTGATCCTTATTTCTCCTATATGAAGCTCACGAACAACACTTCCATTTGATTGAAATACTAATTCATTTTCTTGATCACACATTTGACTAACACTCAACAGATTATGATTTAAACCATCAACATACATAACATTCCCAGCTTTGACCTTCTCTTTTAAGAGAATAGAGCCTTTACCTTTTATGACTGCAGGGGTGTCATTTCCAAATGAGACCTTCCTTTCCTTTTCTAAGGCACTATATGACTGAAGTTTTTCTTTATCACCTGTCATGGGTTTCGAGCATCCACTGTCAATGCATCATTGATTTTCTTGTCCTTATGCATATAAGGCTATACCACATATTTTCGTTTGCAGTTATTTCTTTTTCCATGTTTTGGGACCCAACGAAGCTTGCTCCTTCTGAGATGTTTGCCAAAATTTACTTCTGCATTCAGAGTCTTCATGACAGAAGTTGTTACAGATAGAGCATTCTATTTCATCTTCAAGAGTAGAAAAGTTATTGTAGGTCCTTTTCATGATCCCACTCACATTCCTTTAATTTCGAACTTCTCTAGTGATGATGGTCTTATAAGCAAGAAATTGAGGGGCTTTGTGTCCAAAGTTATGACATGAAAAACATTGGCTATTAAAGAAATTCCTGTGATTATTGAATCTACTCACCTCATGCTTGTAGTTTCCATTGACATTCATTCTTGAAGCAAATTGAGAATGATTTACCTATGGTTGGTCATAGCTTATGTTCATCCTTGAAGTAGATTGAACTCGGTTTACCTAGTGATCTGCTTTAAGCCTCTGCTCGCGATTCTCAACCTATTCATTTCTCCTTGTTGCATTAAGATAGCTTTTGGAGGTTGATGTCTTCTGTGCTTGAGATGTTTCTTTAGTACATCCAAGACCTGTCTTTATTAGAGGAGAACGCTGCACTTTGATAATTTCATCTAAAGTTTTTGATCCTTTAGCAAAATTAAGATTGAGAGTTTTTTTTGTCTCAATTTCTTTTCTTATACCCACAATTTCACATTCTAACTTTTTATTGTGTTTTTCCCTTTCATCAAGTTGGAATGTAAGAGTATCTATAATCATACACTTTTATTCTAAACAAATTTTAAGTTTAGAAATTTCTTCATAGAGACCATCTTCATCTAAAGCATCCAAGAAATCATGATATTCAAAAGCCATCATAAGTCTATAATCATTATTGTTTTCATCTTCATCACTATTTGATAAACCATCACTATCTTCATGCGTATAGTAGCTCTTCTTATTTACACTTTGTTTTCCATTCCATTTTGTTGATTCCTTACCTTTATCAAGCTTATCATTGTGAGGACATTTGGTAGAATAATGACCTACTCTTCCACAAGAAAAACATTTTAAATGTAATTTACCTTTGAATCTTCCAGAACCCTGCTGAAGGTTCTTGACAAAGTTTGATTCTTCCTCTCCTTCTCATGTATGTCCTGACCCATTGAGTTCTCATTTTCCTGAAGCTTTGAATGCCACTTCTCTCATATCTGATGGACCCCTTTTTCTCATTTCGAAAGTAGTTAGGATTTCATGCAAGTGTGACATTGTAATACTCTAAAGATCTTGCTTCTCTTCTATGGCAGAAAATTTTGATTCAAACTTAGAAGACAAAGATCTTAGAACATTTTCAACTAAAGTAACTTCTTTTATCTCTTCACCCAAGTTTTTCATGTGATTAAAAATATCATCTATACGTAAGAAATAATTAACTACACTTTCGTCATTGTGCATTCTAAGAGTTTCATATTGAATTTTGAGAGATTGTAGTTTTGCACATTTTACCTGATCGTCTACTTCATAGATTAGAATGATCTTGTCCCATATTTCTTTGGTAGTTTTGAGCTGCATAACCTCGATGAATTTTGATTGTGACAGACTCCCCAATAGAGTATTGATAGCCTTTGCATTTGCTTCATACTACTTTTTATCTGCCATATCTATAGGAGTTGTTGATGGAAATGTGTGTCCTCCTTCCACGATATCCCAAACTTCTATTCCAAGAGATTGAAGATAGGCAGTGGTTCCTACCTTCCAATAGACGAAGTTACTCCCATCAAAGATTAATGTCTTGATGGATGCCTCTCTTTCATAGTTTCTCATGATGATAGATCTTCCTTCAAGCGATCAAGATTCTTCTGAACGACCTACTCTGATTCCAATTATTGGAAATAATACTGAGAGGGGAGGGGGATGAATTAGTATGAGCAAATTAACAATATTTCATTTCCATAAACGGATTTGTATATGCTACTTCTGTTAATGCAATTTGCGTATATACGCAATTGTGTTTAGAGCAACCAGCGTATACTTTGTAAACTTATTATTTAGTCAGTTGATCTTTAATCTGTGTATCAGAACCATAGAAGTAGTAACAGGTATAGTAAAAACATAGCAGACAATCACACACAAGAACACAAGACATAAGGTGAAAACCCAATGTGGGTGAAAACCACTTGTTGCAATTTGTCTCTATCTTTTTTTAATAAGAAACTTCTTTTAACAATATTTTTGTACTGATGTGGTCTTATACCAGTATACAGGCTTCTACCTGTAGAAGGCTACAACCTTATCTCATTCTCCAACTTCTCCTGGAATGGAGCTATAACCCCCTTAGCTCTTGTACTAAATGATGTACTAGTACTTAGGTGATGACCTATAAAAGGCTACAACCTTCTATTTTCTTCCAGGGACTACATTTCATAAATTTTCAAACTGGATCCATTAATAGCATCAATCAAACATCAAAGTATATATACATCAATTAATCTCCCTTGCACTAACCAAAACCGAATCAAACAATCACTTCTCTGAATGTTGTAACCATAATACAGTAACAATACCAGAACCCAAACTAGAACCCATAACACTGTAATCGATAAATACAAGTAGCTAAAACATATTTTATGAGATGTACGCTACTTTGATGTGTCAAAAATGTGTGTATATGCTACTATATGAAGGAAAACCTATGTAAATGCTGTTTTGACTTGCCAATCCAGCGTGTAAACATGCCTTTGTTGTACTGAACCTGCGTACAGATCTGTGAAGAATGCTTCGCCCTTTTTAACTATTCAGACACCAGCTATACCCAGATCATCAAATTTACAGATCAAGACATGCACCAATTATAAGGGATCAAAATCACACAAAGATACTTCTCTTCAAGCCTTAAGATCTTGACCCATCAATAGAACTTATCCTTCTTCAAGTGCTCAGGTTCCTCCTTGATTCAGATCCAGCTACGCTCCATAACCTACTAACCAATATTCTAGATCTTTCTCTTCATAAGATATTCAATACTTTGAGTGCTTTTGCCTAATGATCCCCTCCTTTTATAGTCTTAGGCCTTACTCAATACGATGGTCCAAAACCACTTAGAAGCAATACCTTGGACTGATCTAGGTGGATATTGGTGGCCACCTACAAAGTCCACTTGGACCCCCACCGTTATTTCTTTTAGCATTTCATTTTCTTTAATTGTAGCAAAATTTACTATTTTTAGCAGTTTTTCGAGTCCTAAACTTTCGGAGCCGTTTTGAGGCCCTAAATGACGATTTTTGGGAAAATTAGGAGCAACATGGGTCCATGGACCGATGTTTCTCTTCCCAAAGTTGTAGCTCTTGTATAAATCTTTCTAACGAGATATTGTACGCATCAAACAGAGATCGTATGCCAAAGTTACGACCCCGGGAAGTTGATGTACCATTTTACCCAAACGGGGCCCATAGTTTGGCATTTCATCTTCTAGGGTTAGGTTTTTGGATGTTTAAGGTTTTCCATTATTTCTCAACAATAAATAGGTCTTCAAACCTCATTGTAACACAGTTCATAGGCATGTAGCCACCACATCTCTTCTCAGAGATATGCTACCATCGCCCTAGCTATTTATTTCCATTTTCTATTTGTAAGCATATCTCAGTAATTTGCATTAATGAAATGAAGTATTATTTCCACTGCATCTTTGTATTTATGGTTATCTCTGTAATTTGTTGCATTCCTATTTAAATCTAGATTAGTGGTATCAGAGCAGTCTTCTTTTTCTCTATTTTTCTTGGCATGCTACCAATGAGTTCGGGATATAAGGAGTTAGGGCTTGAAGCGGTTGAACCCTTGCAAGACCAGCCTCGCAAAACTTGACGGCCTCCCATGGCGGATGAAAAGAAGGATGAGGTAGTAGGAGATCTTATCAAAATCTTACTTGAAGAGGCCCTTGAGTGACAAAGGAATGTGATGATGGACAACTTTGCCAAGATCCTTCAGTGGCTACCTAGGGGTGACACATCGGCTTCCCACAACCACTTTAGAAATGTCACACCATTTAAGGTACAAGTTAATTTTGAAATCGCCATATTCGAGGGTCAGATAGATGCAAATGTCGTTGATAAATGGTTAAATCTGCTAGAGTGTTATTTTTTTGTTCATGATTTTTCCAGTCGGGAAAAGATTATTTTCACTCTTCTCAAAGAAACCCCCCACGTCAAGGATTGGTGGGAAACCTACTGCGAGAAAAAGGATGAAAGTACCAACTCACTATTTTCAATTGCACCCACCTAGAATTCATTCCAGGATGCCATCAAGGAGCAATACAACCCTATCAGAAGCTATGAGGATCAATACATAAATTGGACCATGCTATCGCAGGGAAGAGACCAAGATGTGCCAGAGTTTACCAATATTTTCCATACCCTTGGCACAAAGTTGGGTATCAAGGATTCAGAGAAACATTTGATACTCAAATACCATGACTGCCTACACAAGTACATCCATGAAGAAATGCAATTCCTGAAGATTTCCTCGCTCAACGCGGCATATTGATATGCCGTCAAGGTCGAGAAAAAGTTTAAATAGAAGAAGCGAGACTTTGGACCTGCAATTTGGAAGCAAGGGAGAGGTGCCCTCAAACAACAGAAAAAAGGACAAAGCCAAGGCAGGGTGGCATAAGACAACCTACCAAAGCTGCAAGCAAAGAACAGTGCCACAAAGCCAGAAAAAGACCCGGGAAAATGGTGTGAGTTCCATAAGAGCTCCACTCACAACACAAGTGAGTGTCAGGCCAAGCGATCACTGGTGGTTGAGCTAAAGCTTCCAGAATCAGAATCACGTTATGACTCTGAGTCAAATCCCGACAAGGGGAATGACAAAGGGAAGCATGTTATTGATGCGGAGCCCAATGCCACTATTGCCACCATGAAGATCTAGAAGTAGGAACCCGAAAATCCAGAGGAGGAGGAGGAGTGTCTTTTCCACTCCTAGATGTGGGTAAAGGGATTATCGCTACAGTACATTTTCGACAGCAGGAGCCAAAAGAACCTCATTTCGGTAGAGGTCATGAAGCAGCTGGGTTTACCAACCATAACACATCCACAACCATACACCATTAGTGGCTTCACCAAGGATGGGATCTTTGAGTGAGCGAGCAGTGTCGCCTTCCATACAACATCAAGCCCTTCACAGATGAGGTATTGTGTGACATTGCTCCCCTTGAAGTTTGTGATGTATTATTAGGACAACCATACTTATGGAAGTTGCATGCTATGTATGAATTAAGGCCCTGTTCTATTATTATTACTTTGGGAAATAAGTTGTACATGATACTAGAGGTAGCACCGCCTACTGCGCTCTCTTTGGTTACTGCAAAAAAATACATTAAGCTCATTTCCAATACTGGGAAATTTGTTTTCCTGATGATATGCCCTCAAGGGAAGAAGAAGAAGGTGGTCACGACCTCCCAACAGGGCCCCTCCGCATGACAACTATAGATGGACAAGGTTGTGGAGGAGTATGCGGACATCTTCACCTCCCCCGCAGGGGTTCCTCTACACTATCAGGTCAAGCGCTCCATTGATCTGACCCGAGGTGCGCCGCTGCCTAATGGACCAATCTATCAGTGCTCCGTGCTGGAGAATGATGAAATCAAGAGGCAGATTCAGGTGCTGCTACAGAAAGGTCACATCTGTCCGAGTTCATCACCTTGTGGGAGCCCGATTGTGTTGGTACAGAAGAAGGATGGGACTTGGAGACTCTGTATTGACTATCGGGCACTGAACAAGATCACTATTCATAATAGGTACCTGATCTCACGGATCGATGACCTCCTGAACCAACTGAAGGGGGAAAAATATTGTATAAAGTTCGATTTGAAGTCAGGATATCACCAGGTACCGATCAAACCCTCCGATGTGTGGAAGACTTCCTTCAAAGACAAGGAGGGCCTTTTCGAATGGTTGGCTATGCCTTTTAGAATAAGGAATGCTCCTGCAACCTTCATGAGGCTAATGGATGACATCTTGTGGCCATTCACCAACTCATTTATAGTGGTATACTTAGATGACATCCTGATCTTTAGCAAGAGTTTGGAAGAGCACCTCCAGCACATCCAATAGGTTCTCCAAACACTGCAACAACACAAGTTATGTGCCAATTTTGAGAAATGCACTTTTGGCATGACCCAGGTTCAGTATCTGGGATACATTATTGATGAACAGGGGGG
>APFE031579391.1:57439-85770 GCA_000404065.3 Pinus taeda | reverse complement strand
TAATTTTTTAAATTTCAACACCAAAGAAAAAAAATGAATATTTATTTTAATGAGTTTAGTATTTATTTTAAGTTAATATATTTAGAATTTATCACCTACGTTATTTATAAAATCTTTGTTGTTACCTTTAACAAAATCTTTGTTGTTACCTTTAACTATTGTGTTTATTTAGGTACAACATACGCCAATATACAATATTTATTTATAAAATATATGCGGTTATATTTAAGTATTATTTTCATTTAGGTAGAAGATAAGTTAATGGAAAAAAACACACCATAAAACATAAGAGGGTCATAATAATGAATAAAATACTAGATAACATAAAAAATTATAAAAAAGTTTCTAAATTAATGGTTGTTTTTCAATGTAAATTTTGATTATTTTATAAACTCGATTTTGGTTAAATTTTGGGATTATATATATACGAATGTAAGTAAATTTTTTTAACCTTTTACTCTATTATATTATTCTATAAAATAGAATTTTCTTAAGATTTTGAATGTTGAGATTGTATGTAAATATAATTTCTTTTTTATTTATTTATAAAATAATTAGATTCTATATTATTATTATGTAAATATATATGAAAAGTTTATTATTATTATGTATATATATATCAGAAAAGTTTTCTTCTCACTGGTTTAAATTAGACTAATATCACAAATTCAAAATTTTCTTACTAAATGTGCCACATGGATAATCATATTATCTTTCAAAACATTTAATAATAGAAAAAATACATTATTAGGGATAAAGATAAACATTCTAACTCCTTGAGCTATGGTTTTATTGAGTTGATAAGATCACTTGATTATATTTGAAAATAGGGATCCACTTCATAAAGTGGTTGTCATTCACTTCATCATCATCAAAGGAGGAATCATCATAATTTAACAAATCCTTTTTGAACCTTATTATTTTCCTATTCAACTTGTCTACCTTCTTCCCTATTTTAGCCATACAAATTATTAGCTCCTATTATGTGTCAGCTTTGTCTGTGACCACCCTACCTATCAACATTTCCATGTGCGGGTATAGGTTAATTGTTTGCATATAAGATGAGACATGAGCCCTAGTTGAGCTACCTACATCTAGGATCAAATCCCTAGTATCTCTTTCCACAGGCCTATCATGTACAAATATTCTACTCTATGTCACTCAGTCTTCCACTTCAAAACTGGACTTCTATACCACTTCAGCAATGATATTACTATATCTATCCACCATGGCATATGAAATTGATTGTGCATGAGTTTGACTTTAGGGATATGGATTTGAGTTAGGGGTAGTGGAGGTACCCTAACAAGCTCTTCCCCCAACACATTAAAGGCATGAAAGGTGATGACTATCCATCTTATCAAACACAAAATTAAACACCTCCCTGGGATAAGAAGCACTGCCAAAGGATGATGGGTATTGAGTCACACAAGGTGAGAAAATAACAATGGGGAGAGGGATGGAGAGACCACTTCCTACAGAAGGAAAAAGCTAGAAGATATCTACATAAGGAAATACAAACCATAGGAGTGATTCCCCAACAAAACAAGAAAAACTAGAATCTATAGATTGAGGCCAAGATAAATCATATTCATCATCTATATTCAAGGGCCAACTCTAATTTCTAGACCATGAAAACCCATAGGAAATACTAGGTCAAGAGTGAACATGTAAAAATAAATTACTACATAGTCATAGTTTACAGCAATTAGTGATATCAACACAATTACAACAACATGGATATTCAAAATGAAGACAAAAGATATTGCAAACTCACGACTTTTTTTTTCTTTTGTATTTATCTAGTCACAAAAAATATAAAACTTCGAATCTCAAACTTCCTAGGCTCCAACGGAGGACAAGCACCATCCCTACATGCAAACTTAAATCCATTCCCCAATGTACATTGTTTCTCCTTTATTCTTATATTTCCAATCCCAAAAATAGTATGTTTATATAGGAAAGAAACTTCCAATAACATATGTGGAAAGAAATGCCCACAAAATAGTGTATAAATTATTATCCATCATTTCTCACCATCCCTCCCCCAGCAAATGGAAACATACTCCATTTGCTATCCTGATTCAAACATAATTTATTTTCATCTACATCAGGTGCATTTTCCTTTCGGAAACTAACATGCATCTAAAAACATCTTTACCATGCACACTCTTTCGAAATATATTTCAAATCCCCATTATACAACCTCCCATCCCAAGTGCCATTTGGTAGCATCCCTACCTCTAATCATTAATTTAACCACTATCATGTCACTCAACAGAATCCACCCAATTTTTTAAGTGCTCTTCATAGAGAGTATACTAGCATTTGCACCAGATGTTTCAAAGGAAATGTTGTAGGGCATAAATTGAAGAACACCACAACATGATAATGGAAAAATCTAAACAAGATGCAAAGATGTAGCATAAATGAAATTCTAAAGTTGTATAAACTAAAATTGATTTAGGGTGTCTAAGACTATATTTGTTATTGATTACTGAATTAATATTACTTCCTTGAAGCCATTTGATAGATACTTCATTTGTGCTTTTACAAATCACGTAAATTTAATCACTCACTCAGTGCTTATTAATTTTCCCTAAAAGGTATTTGGAACCTAAACAAAGTAATACATGCGATTTGAAATTTGTACAGTTGGCAAAGTGAATTGGCCAATTAGGCTTCCTACTTCTATTAATTTTTTCAACTAGAATACATGCCTGATAATCCAAACTTTGCACTTAATGATTAATGGCTCACATGATTAATGATACCTTGTATTATGAATCTAATATTTTTATGCACTTACAATTAAGGGAACAAACAAGATCCAAAGAATGTATACCATAGGGTCCAATAAATAGTCTGTTTGATAACCCTTGTTAGGCTCAACAAAAATAAAATTACTACTCCTTAAATCCTTCATAGTCAATAAAAATATTGTACAACAAAAGGTTCATGTTGTTGTCAATCAAGAAATAGTTATGGTCGAGAATGCCAGTAGTTTCCTTCAATGTCATACAATGGTTAATGCACCAAACATAGGTGTACTAGATGTAACAACTTATATCATTTTACCGATGTTGTCATGTCAAAATCAATTTGATACTATTAAGTCACCTCTAAGAAGAATGACATTGCAATTTATATACAAGGTTGTGTGTCCTATCATTACTCATTTTGACTAAAATAACTTTAGTGCTCATTGTTAACACCTGAAACAAAATCTATAAATATGAGGTAGTTTTGTAGAACATATATTCTACAGTATCCTTAAGAGAGTATGTAGATTGGTGATAGACTATTTTTCTTGGATAAGCTTAAACTATGCATACATAATTCACTCATACCAAGAGAGAGTATACAAAATTCACTCATACCCAGGGATAGTTGAAACATTAGACATTGCCAACTCACAAAAGTTGCCTCAGATTTGTAAGTTCAGATCATTGTATGCCTAAAGTCTAAAACCATGTATAATAGTTTAGAAATGGCTCCTCTTCCATTGCCAAGAATCATTGTGTTTTGTGGCAGAATCTATGAGATTGTTTTCCCTGAGAAACATTACTAGTTATAAAAAATATTTAATTGAATCGTTGTTACTATTGTCATGGAAATTCGAATGATATTAACTCCCATCCACTTTTTTTTTATGTTAAAGGATTAAATTACATTTAAAATGAGAGATAAATAAGATCCATGACTCTGATTTTCTAAAATAATATTCATTTTCCATGAAAGGGCACCATTAGAAGTATAACATCTTGAAGGGCTATGAAATAACAAACAAAACTTAAAAGTGAAATTAAAACTACCAAAAACATTAATGAAAAATCTTCACATGAAATAATAATCCATAAAAAATTGTAGATTGTTCCACCCATAACAACCTAAACTACAAGATTCAATTACAAAATTCATGAAGCTAACCAAGTACTCTTTCCTATGGGCTAAAATAATGCAATGAAGACAACTTAAGAGACCTAAGAGAGTATAGCTGGAGGTAGTATTTGCAAGGATCGTTGACGTCATATATTTAGGTCACAACCAATGAAAATTTGAGAGAATGTGTACAAGCATTAAAAGTAATAATCATGTTGACCTTGCCATGCCATAAAATGCAGATCTTGGTGCTAGCCTGTTAAAAATGTATTAAAATATTCAATATCAATAGTGAAAACCAATCATCAATATACCAAGAAATAATAATTCATTTACTAAGACGATAGTGTGAACATGCAAATATTATGCAACATAGACCAATCTCTATAGGTGACAAATTTCACATGAATGTAACAAATTGAAACTCCATCTAGCTCCTCTATGGTAAATATTAGAAATTAAACTTAAAATGTGCCAATAATTTTCAAAAACCTACCTTCCAAATTTCCATAAGAATATTTAGAATAAACCCATTGTTTATGCCCTAGTGGGTGTTTTGTTAGGGCATCCGTGTTCATCCTTGAATTTTTTTTATTAGCTTCGGGAATTAGACTCCAAATGCTTGCTTCATCTAACTACCTTAGCATGATCAAATGGATAAAAAAATAATCCAATGACATAGATGGATGACAGGTGACCTAGAGGGAAGTATTTCTAAGCTCCTGCATGTGGTTGTTGCTCTCTCGAAAGAATGAAGCAAACCCACAACAGTTTTGAAAACTTCCCTTTGCACTTTCTGGGCATAATGGTGCATAATTTGCTTGTCCCTCCCACATTTTTTATTGGGGGATATGGAGTTGTAGCCAGCGATGGGCAAGGAAAAATTTGCTTTCTCACTCGAGAAGAAAGTTCCCATTCTATTTAAGAAGTTTTATTGCTAGGCTTATGGAACAAATGTTGAAGCCACTTCAAATACCATACAAAGCTAATTTCTTCTTATTCCTCTCCAAAGTTACCAATTGTAGATAATTTCAAATTAAAACCACCAATTTTAGATAACCTCCATATGATTATATAGTGATGCTTAGTAGTTTCAACATGCAATATATGCTAATCACGCCCTCAAGGTAAATGTTATCCAAGAAATTAATTTTATAAATTAGCTCTGTAATTGCTAGGATGCCAACAAAATACGATCAAAGACACCATAGTAGGACCTATGATGATGCAATTTTCCTGGAAAATAAATAAGAGAAATGTGTATCAAATACTTAGTTTCAAACATAGAAAATAACCCACAATTAGATGGAGTTAGGCATTACTTTTAACCTAGTAGTTCCTTGGAGTTTGCTAGGCTTCACATTTCTTGGAGGTCATATGAAAAAAGAACAAAATAATTGATTTAAACAAACCAAAACTTACCCTAAAAGTAGTCAGTCCTATTGTTTATATATATAATAAATATATATATATAATATAGATATAGAGAGAAGAGAGAGAGAGAGAGAGAGAAGAGAAGAGGAGAGATACATATATCAATAATATATTTTATCATCCCCACTAGAATAAGGTTATTGGAATCAAGTGTTGGATATTGGAAGTTTTCCAGCAATATTTGTTAATCTGCTATATAAAAATTTTATGATTTCACTGTATAGCATTCCCACCAAAATTTCATTCTTCTTTAGAAAAATATTTCCATTCCCACTGGAATAAGGGTGTTGTAATCAGGAGCTGGACATTGGAAGTTTTCCAACAATACATAAATCTTAGATCATATAAAGGGAAAATTCATGCGAGCCCCATACTATTTTTCTTGGGCTAGCTACTCCATCCTTTTTCTTAGTAATTTTTGCTAAGAAAATTGAAAGTGAGCACTATGAGACTGTGGTGAAATGGTTGAACTGTCATGCAGGTGACGAGAGTTTTAGTAGCCTATAAATGGGGAAATGTTTAATGCAATCTCTACAATTACAATCATTATTTTAGTTCAAATCACAAAATAAGTAAGCATAGTTTTCAAGCCCATTTAATCCAAAGTCTAAATAAAAAATAAATATTATTCTAAATATTCATTGAATGGCACCATCAGTGACAATTTGGTCACAAAATCTTCACAATTTCTATACATTATGAACTTTTATCATGTCTTGTTTGTGTTGTGTGTTGTGCGATCAATATCAAACTCAAAATAAGATAATAAATGCTACTCTTCTGATTGTCATTTTTCATGAGAAAAAGAAATGAATTTTAGTGCTTTTATTTATCAAGAGATTGACATTTTATCAATAGTGGCTTGTTGGATTGGTGAAATTGAGGTGGTGTTATTTCCCCTATATAGTTGAAAGGTTCCTCCATAGCATGTTAGGATGTTTCTATCCACTGAATTCTAGTAGTGTAGACATGTGATGAGGATTGCATCACGGAGCTAGAGGCCATCAGATTTGGGAAGAGAACAAGGTGTTGATTGAAACTAAGATTGAAGAATGTGGGAAACCATTTTTAAAATTCTCTTATAAGGCTTTCCAAGCCAATTTTCCAAATTTGAATGGGCCTAATGGACTCAGAGGGGTCGTGTATGCAATAAAAGGGGTATGTATTTGATTAAGAGTATAAGTTCATTGCTTCTAATGTTGTTGGTTTGGGGTTTGGTGTATGCTTTCAATGAGAATTTAGTTTATGTGCATAAGGTAAGGTCTTCTATTAAGACTACTTTGTATAGTAGGCCTACATTGTCTTCTATGACGTTGGAAAAAAATAATCCTTGATGTGGAAGGATTAGAGCCAACAAGATCTAAGGTCCATGGGATCCCATTGGAGCAATAACAACTATCCTGAAAACCTACCGATATTGATTGAAAAAATTCAACAATTGGAGCACTCTCTCTATAGCCTACTTGATGAGTTCTTTACCAAGATTATTGATAGCAGGAAGATGCTCTAGGAAATTTGCAGATATAGGTAATATGGTCACTATCTAAGGTTTCCTAATGTTGGGTGTAATGCAAACTAGGATAATACCACTTGAAAGTATATCCATGCCTCTCAATTTTTGTCCCTTTTGTTACTGAAAGGGTAGGGATAATATATCACAATCTTACTTTAGCATCTTACTGTTATTTATATACTTTCCATAAGCATAGATTTTGTAAGTAATATAAAATAAATCCAGTAAATCATGGAGTGAAGTTTATGTTTAACACAAGTTACTTCTGATCCATATTTGTTGTCAAGATTTTGATTTGAAATACATTGCACTTAATTGCTTCATTGGATGGCTTTCAAAATGCCCATAAATCATACTCATAATATTTTGGGCATAGCTTTCAATCTAATCCTGAAAATAATGAGGCTTAGAGCTGACTATGATATCACCATTTATTATTTCGTTCCCAACTAATAATGAGATCATTATGCCATGAAGTTATTTAATCAAAAAAAGGAATTCAGATGCAATCAGACCATAAAGACCTATTTGTTAAATTCTTAGATACAATATGAGGAAAACATTCAAGCCTTGTAACTTGGTTAGTCTTCGTAGGGAATTTTTGTGGTAAATTTTCCTACATTTAATAATAACTTGAAGTCTTCAAATAGATACTTGTCAAATTTTTAGGTCGACTCTTACCATATAGACTCTGGTGCTTAATTTTCTTTCAGCAAATCATCAATCCAAGTCTTCGCAAATGGTCTTTTCGTGAAATTTCCCTCACTTAACTAATCCCTTGCAGTATTATCAAAGCTTTCCTTCATTGAAATTGGTCGTTATATGCCCACCATTCCCTTCCCTGTGGGATAGGATGTATGAAAATGTGCATATATATATATAATATATAATATATATATATATTATATGTATATATATATATATATGTATGTATATATATATATATAATATGTATATGTAATATGTATGTATAAATATACCATACATATATAAAAATACATACACACAACAACACAGATATAGATATATATATATATATATATAATATATAATATATATAATATATATAAAATAATATATATATATATATATATATATATATATAAAGACCTTTCTCGTACCTTGATTTCATTCTAATATCCATATGACAATGTTCCTCATTAAATTCCCCAAATGAATTGGAGACCAACACTATAATCAATGGATAAACTTCATGTATTATCTTAGGTTACTTCGGAGGTGATTTACCTTCCTTGTTTTGTCCGTGTGTTGATTTAGTAGGTTGAGAAGATATGGAGCATGCCTTTCAGCATCACTGTGGCTTTGAGCTCTCTAAGGGATAGAATCTGTACATTTAGGTACAATTATGGTAGACTAGGAGAGCCTTTTATCGCCTAACGTGGAGGCAATTGACTCAAGGGTTACTTGGGTTTGAGGCTTATTGCTAGCTTTGGAGCCCTTTTGACACAGATTTTCGATTCATTGTGGCTAGCATTTAAATCCAGATGGGGCTAATAAAGAACTTTAGGTTCAATGATTATAGTTTGCAACTTAACTATAACGATTCAATCCTTAATATCGTGCTTCCATCTTTGACAATGGAAAAAGGTGTTGTTCAAATTGATAACTTGATTAAGGATGCAGTCTTTAATACGGTGCTTGAGGCTTTCACAATGGAAACATGTGTTTGTCAAATTGACAACTTGGCTACATGGGGACTCATACCCAAATCTACAGGAAAACCTTTCAGGAGTTGCATAATTTGATGGAAAAATTTACATTTATCCTATGTTTTATGGAGAGACATACCCAACATTGTGAAATTTCACAGACTTGGGGACCCTTAGGAAACATTGCAGAACTTTCAATGACTTCTTTGGGGACTCAGGCACTTGTTGGGAGTTTTGAAAATGTTCTGAGCTGATTTAAGTGATGTTTTGGGCAAATTTTGGAGACATTACAGGCGAAAATTCAGGGGAGTTTGAAGAATATTTTATGGATGTTCTTTCTATGTATCTTTCATTTTGAACTGACTTGTTATCTATTTGACATAATGAAACATATGGGAAAAAATAAAAAATAGCTTTGTGGCCTATCAATTGTTGGGACTTAGAATTGGGTCTTGGGTTACACAACATAGGATTAATAACAATTCAACTATGAAATGCATCTTATAATAATGTTCATCTGAATTGATATTATTATGAATAAATTTACTAGGAAGGAGGGGACACAAGTTTCAATCTTGTGATCAATCCATATGTGATACAACTCGGCACAACGATATACATCATCATTGACCAATGTCAACATGTAGAACAATCAAATAATTACAAGATTACGTTCTGATATATGAATCGATCTCAAGCGCAATGTTTTATTTATATCCATGTATTCATCAATCAATCCCTAAGATGCATGTGTTCATTGACATGTCTCTGTTACAAACAATCATCACCCATTCAGGGTTGTTATACATTGACTAGTCAATCTAAAATCCTATCTTGCCAAACATTATACCAAGCCACATCATCATATATGCAATGCCAACAATGCGAGCTCCACATGCAACTACAACTAAGATTAACCTCCCCTATGTTTTTAGGTTATAATGATAACTCCACAATGAATTTACTTTCATCATACAATAGTCAAACAAAAAGGTAACTGACGATAGAGAACATCAACAAATTCACCCATTATATCGAAATATTCCAGTGAAACTTATCACCATATACCCATAACTCTGCAGTGACTTGGTTTCATAAGTGTTTGACCTTGGTTCTTCTATTTGGCAAACCACCATCAAAATAGAATCTTGTACCCTATGGGTTCTTTCATAAGCACCATTGCAATGGAACAAAAATTATATTCAAATGAATTATAAGAGATCTACCTCCAATTTTTAGCAAGAGGATTGCAAACCAAAAGACAAAATGCAATTTTCAAGCCCAATAATCCACCTGATGCAGCTACTACCTCTGCGTTTGGATAGGGAAAGAACAAAAATGATATGTTGCACCACTTGTTAAGAAATCTATCGTAAGACCTATAATTTCTTTCATCTTAGTGCTTCAACATGATTAATGAGGTCATGTGGTTAGATATTTTGCTATAAAGTGAAAGGAAGCTTGGTGATGATAGAAGAGCATTTCATCTCTTGCATACATAGCGGAGGAAGAGAAAGGATTTTTTCGGTAACTTGGCAAGGATTCTATCCACCACGTCATTGAAAATATTACTATAGATATTGGTTTCCATCCTTGGCCCACTGTGGGACACATGCATCGCTATGAAAGATGCAGCCGAAAGCACATTGCAATATTTAGGGATATCTGACTATTTCAAGGCTCAAGATACAATTGTTGTACTGCAAGAAAAACCACTCCAACTTTTATATGTGAACAAGTGATTGTAGAAAATTTGTGATAGAAGAAGACCCTAATTCACAAACTCTTTCAAAACGGGATCAAAAACACTTAGTGAATGGTCACTGCATACAAAAATACGAGCATTCATAAAATCTGACTACCCAATGCAATAATTCCCAATCAATATCTACAAAAGGTTGTCACTGAATGAACCTGCAGGCAATCTTATAAGCATATACCAAAAAAAATTGAATCGAATTGAATGAGGCCATACCTTTATTTCTGAATGTTGCATTCCTCTCCATGTCCGCAGATGATTGATACCTAACTTTTGTCTAATTTGTTGAACATCCTGCCATCCTCCCTTTTTGATTTTTTGGTTGAGTGATATGATTAAAGATTAAATAATGTTTGGGGCTAGATATGCCCAAGGATTAATGACTAAAATATAAAATAAGATCCTATTACACAAACATGTTAAACTACTGCTACACATACCAGTTAAATCAAATCTATGAGGAATCACTAAATAATATAACTGTAGATCAGAGGAAGAGATGGAAAATTAGGGTTGAACCTTGCGCCTCAAAGAAAAATTCATTGATAGCCAAGAAATAAAAATAAATAAAAAAATGGGTCATAATAACTCAACCCTTAACTCAGAAGAACGTGTTTAACTTTGTGGGTCACTATGATTAACTCCGAAGAAGTCATCGACACACCTACAATGGGCCTAGGAGCCTTCTGGTGTGATGAATAAACGATTCTCCTTTAAAATAATTACAACAAATTAAAAAATAAATAAAATTACAAAGATTATATACCCTCAATAGAGGAAAAGATTGAAAGTTGTATCGAGGAAGTTACCTGTCTGCAAGCCAAATGTCACCATGAGGAAGGTTTGGTTAATGAATAGTAGTTATAACTAGAAAAGGCAATACATTTAGACCCTACACATAGGATAGTTGTAGAGCCCTCTCGGTAAGGGTAGGAGTGAAAATGGAGGTTGCAAAGGATGGTGGGAGACAGATGGTTACCCTCTCTGCTTTTTTAATTTTCGTAAGAGCTACCAAAAGTTTCTTAAGAGCTCTCAGAACTAGTAGATTCTCCACAAAAAAAAAAGATACAAGGGTAATTTCTTCGCAAATTGTAGAGGCCAATTGTTTAGCGCTAGCTGGGGAAACCTTGTGAGAAATCTAATGGCTCCAAACTTAATAGAGGTTAGAGTCTTCCATAAGGAACTGAAGTTGTGCGTAATGGTAGACCAAGATAATCGCGTAGCACAACACCTGTAGCAAGTGCCCTCCTTGGTTTATGTAGATATTTGAATTCTCCAGCAGCTTGAAGTTGAAAGGGGTTAACTCTTGATAGACCAGCTTTAGCTGCCTGTATACATAGTCTCTAAAATTTCATATGAAAGAAATGGAAGTGGGCCAGAGCCACTCTCTGTCGTTATCGATTTGTGCTTGGGGAGGAAGGGAGGTATACAATTTTTGTCATAACGATTACGTCCGGCTTTATACATTGTCCCAACATTTTGTCTGAACTACTAATTAACTAGTAAGTATTAATATAATGGTGTACAAAACTTAAATTGTCTAAAATTTGATTAGATGGTGCAAATAGATACATGATGGCAGTTAGGGAATTTTTTTCCCAACATAATAAATATTATATTATATTAATATTTCAAATGAACTTTATTTGCTAATTAGATTCCTCATTCAATCTCAACTAACAAAATAATAAATATATCTTTTAGCTTTGTGAATTAATTATAACCATTAAATTAAATAATTCAATTAATTTAAATGATAGAAACTTGAAAGGAAAAGATTTAGTAATACATAAAAATGAGAGACAGATAAATGGAAAGATTTATCCCCTTTTGTTAGTGTTTAATTCAAATGAAATTTCTGATGTTTTCTATAGATAATAATAAGATATTAATTTTTAAAATTACTACGTAAATTAAAATATAAAATTGTCATTTGTATGAATGTTTAAGTGATATCCTCTAAAACTATTAATCTATACTAATGGTAAAACAATAAAGTTGAGTTTACATAAAATATTAACGTCCTCATCGAGTTGGTTGGTTTAGTTACATTAGAAGTATAACGTGGATTGTTAAGTTAAATTGTACCTAACTTATTATGTCATTTTTTTTTATATTTTAAGTTTCAAAACAAAAAATTTATAAAATAATATTATATTTTTTTCTGTATTTTCATAAAAAATAATTTAACTTCAAACAAAAAAAATATAAAAAAGTATATTTCTTTTATTTTTGTGTTTCATTTTTATTTATGGTAATAATAATAAAAGAAAA
This sequence comes from Pinus taeda, assembly GCA_000404065.3. Taxonomy (NCBI): domain Eukaryota; kingdom Viridiplantae; phylum Streptophyta; class Pinopsida; order Pinales; family Pinaceae; genus Pinus; species Pinus taeda. Next base: position 73,238 of record APFE031579391.1, on the reverse strand, counting down.
ATGGCCAGAGTCAAGAAACACATCGAATTGGTCTATAACATTTTCTTTATTTATGAGAGACAAGTGCTTGACATCAAATTGGTCTATAACACTTTCTTATTGATGGGACATGTCACCTCAGTAGAACATTTTGATACTATTTTTAAATTCAAACATAATTTATCATTTCATACCTTTTATATTTAAGTTTAATAAAAAAATATTATAAATTAACATTATATATATTTTTTTCGTTTTATTTATTATAATATGAGTAAAAAGTGAGAGTCAAGCAACACATAAAATTGATCTATAACAGTTTCTTATCTATGAGACAAGTCACTTAAGCATAACTATTTGACTAATAACGCACATAAACTCTATCCTATTGATGATGCTATCTTAGCGTAAGGGCATGTAATCGTTAGTATAATGTTCATTATTATTAATGATGACACAATAATTAAAGCTCTAATATATGTGTTGTGAATGGTAGCTTCTTAAGAAATCCGTCTATGACCATACCCATAAACACAAAATCTCTACCAGGATTATCCATTCAAGGATTATACAAGAGACCATACCCATAAACACAAAATCTCTACAAGTAATACCTTATGCGATGGCAACAAATCAAACTATAAACCTATGCATCTTGTGCTTTTACCTCTTAATATGTTTGAAATACACGGGTTACTTTACCTTACAACATACCTAGTTGTTATATTACCATCTAAATAATGCCTTGTAGCCACAACTCCTAGCTAAGGTTGACATATCTAATGTTCCAGATATAAGAAGTCTAAAAAGATAACAAGAATTATGCTCACTAGTAGAGTTAGGAAGTTGGAAGTTCAATGACTTGAGTTGATTACCTAGTTGGAGATTCAAAAGGATTTCGGGCTAGCCTTCTCAATTTCCTAGGGTGGGTCAACAGCTTAGTATATGAGATGTTGGGTAGGTCAACAACATAGTATATGAGATGTCTAGTGGGAGGGTCGGGGTCGGTTTAGTACCATGCAAATGAAGCCATCGGATAAAGATACCCACTAGATTGGAAGGGAAAACGAGGCTAGATGTTGAAGGTTGAGAAGGCGTGATGATATCATCACGCTCACTTCGAGCTATGATGATGGACCTTCCATGCCTACAAAATAACACCATTATATACTAATAACAAATTATATCCGTAGTTGCAATAGAAAGTGACGTTGACTCTTCACACAAGGGATGACGTTGACTCTTCACAAAGGGGATTGGGGGTAATAACTTGACGGTTGTGAACTGTATAATTCAAAAGAGTGTGGATGATAAGAGAAGTTAGTATGACATGTATGAATAGATATAACACATGATTTTATGATCTTGTTTCATATTAGGCATTTAGGAAGTCTCATAAAAAGCATGCACTTATTTAAGACACTATATTTTAATTTTGCCAGTGTGAGATTTACTCATCATGGCCATATACGTGACTCTTACATGTGCACAATAGTAATACTTATTTATATGTGCGGTATATGATGTTTGTGTACATATTATATAATACCGTCTATAAAATTACAAAAAAATATGATGCAATTCTTAACTAGTGTAATTATATTAATTAAATAGTTAATTAAATAGTTGATAGATGTTAATAGGCATAAATTTATAATAAAAATGAAAGCATTTATTCAGAGTATATCTTAAGTTGTTAAAATTAAAAAATCATAAAACTAATAAAATTATGGGGTATAGAATAAAAAATGATGGGGTGTACTGTTAAGTCACTTTGTGAAGGTCACTATTTTGAACTTTTATGTGAAAAAATATATTCATGTTAAAGGTCGTTGTGGCCGAGGCTACATGCAATCCCAAAGTGATTTTGACGGCTTAAATGCCCCTGGGTCACAACTTATCAAGTCAAAAGTTAATTATGTAGTCATCTCTAGAAAGTACAAACAACTTGAACCAAAAAAAAAAATATTATTATGTTTATTATTATGGATAAAATAATTAATATACAAGTTAAACCTATTTTCATTTGAGAAAACATGGTACAAGTTTCTTATTCATGGAGATTTACCACCACTTTACCATGGAGATTCTTAATCTGACTTTATTACAATGCCATGGGTCCCTTCCATGGCTTATTAGCACCACATGCCCAAAAAACCATAACTAATTTTATATGAAACTTTTTCATATGATATTATTTTCAATTAATAATATAACTAAAAAAGCAAAAAATGATTAACTATTTTAGAGATAAATCTCAACCTTTCATTTCTGTATACTACTAAAATATTCTAAAAATTAATATTCTTACATTCTTCTAATTTAATATGGATAATTAATTAAATAATAAAAAACCCTATTCATACAAAAACATTTCTATCAACATAAATAAAATATCAATAAACTATATATATATATAATCTCTTATCTAATAATATATCTATTAAATATTATAATTTCCCATTAAATAAAAAAGTATTTATAAATTTTAAAAAACTAAGCAATAAAAAGTGCAATACTAATTAAAGTTACTTAAATTAAATGAGATTAATATTCTACATATAACAAGTGGAGTTATCCATACAATTGAAATACAAATATTTTAGCTAGGAATTGGGCGCTTTTAAGGTCATGAAAGAAATTGTTTTTAACTCATACAATGTGTTGATATCTTAGTTGGTTTCTAAGAGGTTTCTAACATAATTTTGGGAAGGTTGACCGGGTGATCGAGAAAATGAAATAGGTTCCGGGTGATTGAGAAAATGAAATATGTTCATTGATTTATAGCTTGGAAGCTCTTTATTTCATACTGAGATATTGCTAGTATTGACCTTTATAGAGTTGTTACTATTGCTAGTATTGACCTTTATAGAGTTGTTACTAGTTATTTTATTTGGTATGAAAGCTCCCCTTGGGAAGATTATTGTAAATTTTATCATCAATTATATAGGTATGTCTAATACTTACTTTATATCTTGGAAGCTCTTTATTTCGCACTGAGATATTGCTAGTATTGACCTTTATAGAGTTGTTACTAGTTACTTTATTTGCTATGCAAGCTCCCTTTGGGAAGATTATTGTAAATTTTATCATCAATTATATAGGTATGTCAAATACTTTATTTATTTTCCATAATTTAACAAATAAGAAAGAAGGAAGTTGCTTATCTCAATTAATAGTTGGTGGTTATTCCATATTGATCTTTTAATTATTATTCAAATTATTTCATTGTAATGTATGTTAAATGTATTCATAAAAATATAATGTAAACATTGGATTTAATTAAATATGGAATAATTAATGTTAATTTGTTTTAAAGATTCAAATTATTTCATTGTAATGTATGTTAAATGTATTCATAAAAATATAATGTAAACATTGGATTTAATTAAATATGGAATAATTAATGTTAATTTGTTTTAAAGTTCAATTTAATTAATGATGTAATAAGGTTCGAGAGGACGAAATCTCTTAAACAAATAAGAAATAAGGAAGTTGCTTATCTTTCCATATTGATCTTTTAATAATTGTTCAAATTAATTGATTGTAATATATGTTAAATGTGTTCATAAAAATATAATGTAAACATTGTATTAAATTAAATATTGAATATTGAATAATTAATGTTAATTTATTTTAAAATTCAATTTCATTAATGATTTAATAAGGTTCGAGAGCACGGAAACTCTTAAAGTGTATTTTTTTTATAGAGGTGTAAATTTTAATAATGAATAATGCATCTTAATTTATTTTAAGATTTATTTTAATTAATAATATAATAAGTTAATAAGGACAAATTTTTTTAAAGTGTAAACTTTTTGAACAGTGCAAAACACTAAGAAAAGATTGCATCTTGAAAGATTTAATATTTTTTTATGCTTGATAATACATATATGAATGCATAAATTTATAAAGCCCAATAAAAAATTCTTTTCACACTTAGACTGTGTAAATTAAATAATTCAAATTTGTAATTCTAAATCTTTTGTGAGATTTTACACAAAATTGACCAAAAATATATCACCTAAGTAAAATATATAATCAGTAGAAATCGAAATATATTATTTAACAATGGCATTGAAGTATTTTATTTATGGATTACATTGTCCATATTAAAATGTTATTTTATCATTAATATATATTTTAATACCACTCAATATTACTTAATATTACATATTATTTTATTTATTACTAACATTGAATTTATATTATTATTATTAATATTTTTAAATTCCACACGTTAATTTGATATTAAAAATTAAATGAATTACACATTTCCTTATTATTAGACTTATTACAAAGTAATATATTTTTTCTTAATTTCAAATGCTTTCTCTTTGGACATTGTATTAAATTAAATATTTTTAAAATGTATAGTAATTAGGATTTGCCTTTAGTGTGACTTTTTGGACTTGAAATATTGATTTGTGTTATTTTTGTGACTGTATATATGGATTCAGCACCCTAAAAGACGCTTAGGGCACTTCAAATGTGTAGGGGTTACCCATCAATCTTGTGATTTCAATAAATTGTTGTTTGATTTTAGAGAAATAAGACCCAAAACCCACCGCAAAAGCTTCCAAAAAGTCTCACTAAACTCGTAGCAATTATACATTTTCAACACACTCAAAAGTGAAAATATACATGTTATTTATAATTGATACTAAGAGAAAAATATTTTTACATCTCCTTAATAACCTATTTTGATATGAACAACAAACTTACTAAGCACATCACATTGACAATGAATATTAATGTTTTATAATACTTTTAATTAAAACTAGCCAAACATATACATTTGTTTTTGTTCTTTTATTTAGAGAATATTTTATTTTATTTTAGAACAAATGGGTCACACATATCATTTATATTCACTTGTAGATGCATCACAACAAAATTTAAATTTGTTAAACTAAATTCTCATTAAAAAGATACTAAATAATACATATTGATTTATTATTAAAATCAAATTTATTATGTTAAATTTTGATTAAAAAATTATAACTAGGGGCTCTCCACCCAATATGGTAGAGATGTTGTAATGTAATATTTAGCATTTTAACTAAGTCAAAATAAAGATAACCCTATAAAAATCAAATAAAAGTAAAAGTAAAATTGTCCCATGGTATTGAGAAATGCAAAGCATTCATGTAAAATGTAGTTATTTAAAGGGGGAAATGAAACCAACTAAGATCCATCTTAACTTTGTATCTACCAAGAGGTTTGCATATCAAGAGATTTGATCCATGTCAACACTTGATAGATCTGAGGTTAAGATGGATCTAGGCTATTATAAATTAATTATTATATATTAATTTAAATATTATTAATTATTAAAAGTAAAAATAAATAAAAATTATGATAAAATAGAAATTGATTTCTCTTGAATAGATTATTACATTAAAACTTAATCAAAATTATCTCTTGTGTTTCCTCTGCTCTAATTTCTTTAGTATTATAATGATTGTGTGAACCTTTTTATGCCTATTATTTGTGTATTTCTATAATACGTATATTTTTTAATTGTTTTAGTTATTTAATTATTATGTTGATAGATATTCTTATTTTGGAATGGAGCTTTTAGAATTTTAATTTAATTATCAATAATTATCAAGTGGATGGTAGATATTTACACACCATAGAATATTCTAGAATATTCTTAAAAGTATATATCAAAGATTATTTCCATCCTTTTAATTAAATTCATTAATTGAAAAAATGCCAAGTATTATGTGAAATGAGTTTTTTTTTTTTTGGCATGTGGTATTGTTAAGCCATGGTATTGGCTCACGACATTGTAGCAAATAGTATTTACATATTAAGAATCTTCATGATAAAAAGGGGTAGAACCTCCATGGCTAAAGATATTGATAGATGATTTTTTACAACATATATAAGTTTAATTTATATTTTAATTCATTTAATCATTTATAGCAAGTGCTACATAGTAGCTAGTAACTACTTCTTAGTTTAAATATAGCTAAATAAAAAAAATGTTTAATTCAAGCTAGTGTTAAGGTTTAGGATCTAGTGAATTTAGGTTTCATTAATTTGTAAATTGAGGTATTTTGTTGATTATAATTATGCATTGCGATAGTGGAGAAGGATCCTGTAAATTCAGGTTTTATTGATTGGAAATTGAGGTATTTTGTTAATTATAAATATGCATTGTGATAGTAGAGAATCCAGTCATACTAGCAATAATAATAATGTCTTATCGTAGTGATAATGTGATGCAGGAGCATCCAACTCAAGCACCATGACCGGGTGTCGGTCTTTGCCAGGTCAAAGAACAGTGAATTTACTTTATTAGTTTTTATGTTGGTCAACAGGAAATTAGGTACGATTTTTTTTTACTTTTATTTTCTTTCATTTAGTGAAAGGCAATTGAACAGTTAGGATTTGGTGTTTGTCTGTTGTTAGTGAGTTAGGATTATCCTTTTATTTTAGAAGGAAAAAAAGACAAATGTATCTGAAGAAGAAATCTTCTCATAATATAGGACAAATGATTAGCAACCAAATAACTATAAGACTAACTGAAAATAACAATCATACAGTTTCAATAATTGGAACTAAGAAGCTATGAATGCAACAGGAGAAGACTATAGAGGGGTTCAGTCTAATACCTCTCGCACTGAGTTAAGAAATAACAATAGAGAAAATTGAAGTTTCTATCCAATCTGTATACCTATTGTACTTCATTATGTTTTATGTTTTATGACCAATTGAATACACACTAACCATTCATAGCTTCTTGTAAACAAATAATTATTTATGTTCCTGAAAGTAGAGAACCATTGCATGCAGCGAAGATCAAAGAACAGAGTAAATTCAAGGGTTTGAAGATTTGTTAAAGCAAATAAGAGGAGAAGTCAGGATTTCATACAGGCCAACCATCGACAGACCGAGCAATAGTTTCCAATTACGATTCAAGTGACAACCATAACACATACCAATAGAACTACAAGGTTCTTATGGGAAAAATTCCCTGAATTACTTCAGGCCAACAGAGGCACTCAACAACAGTTCAAATCACAAAGTTCTGAGAAGACAAACAATGTATGTAACCAGGTAATTTCAATCGAGTCTCATTACATTTATGCTAGAAACATTATTTTCAAAATATTGCAAAGTTTAGCAAAATAATATTACACAACAGAACTGTAAGGCTGAGGATGTACACGCTCAAAACCTGAGCCATGAACCCTAGGTGAGGGTTTCAAACAAAACATTCAAATACAGTAGAAGTGCCTAGACGCTGGATGTTAAACCCTGAGTGAGGGTTTGAGGAGGAAGCGCCACTACAACCAGAAAACGACAGTCGACACACATTGGAAGACTGGGGTCTGAATACAATAGAGCATCGCTCACAAAGAACGTTCGACAAACTCATTGACCCAAAAACAGACAGAGTTCAGAAGACCAGCACGAAGGGCTAACATAAATTAGAGGAGGCAAAGTCTACTATGCAAAGCTGTGGCAGAAAAACCCAAATCCTCCAACAACAAACCCTTGTTGTCTGCATAACCAAGAATTTACAGAAGTTAGTGAATGCATGGCCAACGAAGCGGAAGAATAGAACCAAGAAGCAACAAAACTAAATCTTTGAGGATACCAAAATTACCTGAGAGTTGCTGTGAGGACGAAGACATGCGTTCCACCAACAGCACCACTAGACTGGAGAACAAGATGCATTTAGGTCAGAACCTGTAAGAGAAAACTTGTTCGTTGAAAGAGGGACAGAGAGATTACCTTTGCATCAAGCCTGGGGTTGGAGAAAGCCATCGAGCCAAAAATGGAGACAAGCAAACAACGAATGGCCAACCATAATAGAAATCTCAATGCAAGATCTAACAGACTCAGACCTACCAAACCATGGCAAAAGAAATCAAAATGCACAGGAGTCTTACCCAGGCAACCACAAGACGAACAAGAACTGTCCACAAACCACGAGATGAGAATCAGCACAGTCATGGTAATGAGCGATCGGAAAAACACACCCAGGGCTTGCAGCATACCTGCCCATGAAGACCTTGCAGAACACTGAGGAGTAGACCCTCGACGGGAAACAACAAGTTACCAAGAATACCAACGAATGAAAGAAACATGCAAAGAGTTAAGCGGGAAGTGCAGAAAAAAAGGCAAGTACATTGCATTGTTTCCGAATTGAATGTGATATCTCCCAAAGCCCAAAATATCCAATTGAATTGTATATACGTGTCATCACCAACAAATAATTTAATCAACCATACAACCATTGCATGGTCATTTCCGTGCAATAATTAAACATTGTAACATCAGTTCCCTACGGTAGTTTGGGTAAAGCGTTGGGCTAGTCCCATCAAAGTGGTATTAGAGCCGGAGAAATTGATTGAGGATATGGAAAGAGGAAAGCGAGGTCGGGGTAGAGGAGCTCGAAGGTTGGTAGAGGAAGGGTTGAGAGAGGAGATTGGAATTCTTGCTGCCCACTTGGAGGCAGTAGAGGCAGGGAGAAGATGAGACCGAGAGATGGGTGATGAAAGAGAGGAGGAACCTGAAGCAGTAGTAGATGGATCAGAAGCTGAGAGCCCGGAAGTGAGATTGTTGAGATATGTTCCTGGTAGCAAGTAGTAAACCCAATCTATAACTCCCAATCTATGATAGCAATTTTCTATTGAGGTTTTATTGGATTGGATTAGTGAGATGGATAAGTATTTTGAGTGTGAGGAAATCAACGAAGCCCATAGAGTAAGGTTCGCTACAAAAAAATTGAAGGGACATGCAACGCTATGGTGGGATAGTGTCAGGAACGAGAGGAAAAGATTGAACAAGGCGCCAATTAAGACCTAGTCAAGGATGGTGGCCAAGTTAAAGGGCAAATTTTTGCCAAAGGACTATCAAATTGTGCTGCACAGGTAGGTGCAGAACCTGAAACAGAAAGGATTGACGATAAGGGAGTATACGGAGGTGTTCTATTGAGTGAATTTATGAGCCGCATATACAAAAGATACAACGGAAAGGACAGGCAGGTATGTTAATGGGTTAAGGTTGGATATTTTGGATGAGATTAGTATTTTGTCTTTGAACAATACTAAGGAAGCGTATCAAAGTGCGATGAAGGCCGAAGAAAAAATTACTAGAAGGCAGAATGCTCGGAGAGGACGAGGAGTCGGCAGAGGAAAAGGCCATTCCTATGACAGAGGGCGGACTACAAGTAATAAAGAGGAAGGTGGCAGCTCTAGAGCTTCTGGATCAATGAACAGAGGTGATAATGCAAGAGGCGGTCGGTCATCCCAACGGGGCAGAGGAAATGGCCGAGGAAGAGGGGTTGGTTACCAATGTTATTGGTGTCATAAATGGGGACATAGGTCGTTTGAATGTGTGGAAGCAGAGCAAGCTCGACAGTGGGGTACATATGTGGCACAACCAGAAGAAGTGGCAGCACCTCCCTAAGAGGCAGAAAATGATACAGAGACGGGGGAAACCTTAGTGCTGCATAAGGTATTGTTAAAACCAGTCATGGAGATTACTGACTCGACACAACGAAAGGCTTTATTCAGAGCAGTTTGTAAATCACAAGGTAAGTGCTGTAAATTAATTATTCATAGCAATAGTACTGACAATTTAGTGTCAACAAAGATGGTAGAAAAGTTGGAGTGGAATCGTTTGAAACATCCCAACCCTTAAAGAGTCTCATGGTTGCAAAAGGGCCATCAGTTACTAGTAGATGAATAGTGTGAGGTGGAGTTTCAAATAGGCAGATATCAGGACAAAGTTGTTTGTGACATTATCCCAATGGATGTATGTCACATAATTCTAGGCACGCCTTGGCAGTACGACATGAAAGTGGTACACGATGGATTGACGAATTGTTATAAATTTGTTAAAGATGGAATCAAGCATACACTTGTACCCATCAAGGAAGAAGCGACAGCAGGAACGAGTGAACTAAAGGCATTGTTGGTTAGTGGAAAACAATTTTTAAAATAAGTGGAGGATAGTGAGATAGGTTACATAGTTCTAAAGAAAGCAAGGACAACGTTATTGCATAGGGAGGTATCTGATTTACCTGTGGAAATTCAAGAGATGTTGCAGGAGTTTAGAGATATAGCTGTAGATGACTTTCCAGATAAATTACCCCCCCAAAAGAAGCATCAATTTTCATATTGACTTCATATCCAGAGCCAGTTTGTCGAACAAACCGGCATACTGAATGAGCCCCAAGGACAATGAAGAAATCAGGAAGCAGGTGCAAGAGCTGTTGGACAAGGGTTTGATAGGGGAAATATTAAGCCCTTATTCTGTTCCAACGGTCCTCGCACCCAAGAAGGGAGGGGAATAGCGGATGTGCATCAACTCAACAGCCATCAACAAAATCACCATCCAGTACAGGTTTCTACAACCACGGATGGATGAACTGATAGATTGTTTAAGCGGGGCAGCTTATTTCTCTAAGATAGACTTGAAGAACGGGTACCATCAAATTTGCATACGAGAGGGGGATGAATGGAAGACAACCTTTAAGACGAATGAGGGACTGTACGAATGGCTGGTCATGCCATTAGGGCTAAGCAATGTGCCTAGAACGTTCAGGAAGTTTGTGATAGTATATTTGGAAGGCATACTTATTTTCAGTAGAGCAAGGGAAGAACACCTTCAACATGTGTGTAAGGTGCTAGAGAAGTTACAACAGAATAAACTACTAATAAATTTAAAGAACTGTACTTTTCTACAGAACTAATTGATTTATTTGGGGTTTGTAATGGCAGAGAATGAACTGAAGATGGATCCGAAGAAGGTGGCAGTGATAGTGAATTGGCCATATTTGAAAAATTTATTTGAGGTATGTAGCTTTCACATATTAGCCAGTTTTTATAGAAAATTCATAAAGAATTTTAGCGAAATTTGTGCACCCATGCTAGACACCATCAAAAAGACTAGTCAGTCTTTTCGGTGGACAGAGGCAGCAGATAGAAGTTTCCAGTTGTTAAAGAGAAAGATCACTGAGAGGTCAATCTTGAGATTAGCATCTTTCTAGAAGTTATTTTAGGTTTGCTGTGATGCCAGCGGGATAGCAATTGGAACTGTACTCAGTCAAAATTATAAGGTTGTAGCATTCTTCAATGAGAAGCTGAACAAGAGTCGATAGAAATACTCATCATATGATAAGGAGTTCTATGCTCTTATACAGGCCTTAAAACACTGGAGGCACTATCTATTGGGAAATGAATTTGTACTATTTTAAGATAATTTTGCACTACAGTAGGTAATGCAGTAGCACAAGCTAAACCACAAACACGCCAAATGGGTGGAGTATTTGCAGAGTTTCAATTTCGTATTGAAGCATATTAGCAGACAAGCAAATAAAGTAGTGGTTGCGCTGAGTAGGAAAACTCTACTTCTGCAGGAAAGCACCGTATAGGTGCTGGGTTTTGAGCGCTTACATTTCTTATACGAGACGGATGCAGATTTTAAAGAGGCATATGAGGCATGTCAAAATCCTTTAGTGAGAGATAACAGTCCTTGGTTGGATTACAATCTATAGGAGAAGTTGTTGTTTAAGGGAGGACAACTGTGTATACTTAACTGCTCAATGAGGGAGAATATTATTTAAGAAAAGCATAGCGGAGGTTTGGTCGGACATTTCGTCGTGGACAAGACACTCGAGCAACTCAGAAATTTCTACTTTTGGCAAAGATGCAGTTCGTGGCCAAATGCAAAGTGTGCCAGTTGGCGAAGGGTCACAGTAAAAATATGGGACTGTACACACCGTTACTTGTTCCAGGCAGACCATGGGATTCATTCAGCTTGGATTTCATCTTGGGTTTACCCAAGACACAGAGAGGGTACGACACGGTGATGGTGGTAGTGAATAGGTTCTCAAAAATGGCGCATTTCATCCCTTGCAGGAAAACTAGTGATGCCAGCCATGTGGCCCACTTGTTTTTCGATGAGATTGTTAGGTTGCATGGATTGCCAAAATCTATTCTATCAGACAAGGATGTGAAGTTCATGGGACACTTTTAGGGTACCCTATGGAAGAAAATGGATACAAAACCTGAGTTACAGTTTTGCTTCTCATCCACAAATAGACGAACAAACAGAAGTTGTAAACAGGAGTTTAGGGAATCTGCTAGGAAGTCTAGTGGGGGAGAATTAGCAGATGTGGGATCGAGTGTTGGCACATGCAAAATTCACTTATAACGATTCACCTCATCAAATCACATGTTTTAGCCCTTTTCAAATCCTCTACGACATGCATCCTCATGGAGTGCATGAATTGCAGAATCTTGGACTGCAAGAAAGGTGGAGTGTAGACGAAGAAGATTTTGCTAACGCGATGAGAGACTTGCATGAACAGGTAAAAATTAAATTGCAGGACAATAGTTTAAAGTATAAATAGAAAGCAGATTTGAAGAGAAGGGAAGCACAATTTAACATGGGGGATGAAGTCCTCGTGCATTTGCGCAAGGAACACTTCCCTAAAGGTATGTACAATAAATTGAAGTACAAGAAGATAGGACCCTACAAAATCCTTCGAAAATTTTCGACAAATGCCTATGAAATCCAGTTGCCACTCGGAATAGGAATTTCGCCTATCTTTAATGTAGCAAACCTATTTCCCTACACAGCTGACCCAGAGAAGAAGGAAGGAGATGGAACCATGTGACCCACACACAATATCCAAGATGAAGGAGAAGCTTGGAAGAGACAAATGCCTTACGTTCAACCTCCCGAGATCGAGTGTATTCTCGATACACAAGTGGCTAAGCGAACATGGCGGAAGGAGTATCTACAATACCTGGTCAAGTGGAAGAACTGTCCTATTGAGGACAGTTCGTGGCTTGATGCCAGACAGATTGAGCATACAGGTACTTCAGTTGAGAAGCTCATGGATCAGAGTCATGATTTTCTTTTGCTCGAGAGCCTGATGCAGGAGCATCCAACTCAGGCACCATGACTGGGTGTCGGTCTCTGCCAGGTCAAAGAACAATGAGTTTACTTTATTAGTTTTTATGTTGGTCAACAGGAAATTAGGTAGGATTTTTTTTACTTTTATTTTCTTTCATTTAGTTAAAGGCAGTTGAATAGTTAGGATCTGATGTTTGTCTATTGTTAGTGAGAGACGATTATCCTTTTATTTTAGAAGGAAAAAAAAGGAAAATGTATATGAAGAAGAAATCTTGTCATAATATAGGACAAATGATTAGCAACCAAGTAACTGTAAAGATCTAACTGAAAAAACAATCATATAGTTTCACTAACTGGAACTGAGCAGCTATAAATGTAACAAGACAAGACTATAGAGGGGTTCAGTCCAATACCTCTCGCACTCAGTTAAGAAATAACAACAGAGAAAATTGAAGTTTCTGTCCAATATGTATACCTATTGTACTTCATTATGTTTTACGATTTATGATCAATTGAATACAAGATAACCATTCATAGCTTCTTGTAAACAAATAATTATTTATGTTCCTGAAAGTAGAGAACCAGTGCATGTAGCGAAGATCAAAGAACAGAGTAAATTCAAGGGTTTGAAGATTCATTAAAGCATATAACAGGAGAAGGCAGGATTTCATACATGCCAATCATCGACAGACTGAGCAATAGTTTCCAATTACGATTCAAGTGACACCCATAACATGTACCAACAGAACTACAAGGTTCTTATGGGAAAAATTCCCCGAATTACTTCAGGCCAACAGAGGCGCTTAACAACAGTTCAAATCACAAAGTTCTGAGAAGACAAACAATGTATGTAACTAGGTAGTTCCAATCCAATCTCATTACATTTATGCCAGAAACATTATTTTCAAAATATTGCAAAGTTCTGTGAAATAATATTACAAAATAGAACTATAAGGCTGAGGCCATGCATGCTCAAACCCTGAGCCATGAACCCAATGTGAGGGTTTCAAACAAAACATTCAAATACAGTAGAAGTGCCTAGACCCTGGATGTTAAACCCTGAGTTAGGGTTTGAGGAGGAAGCACCACTACAACCAAAAAACGACAGTCAACACACATTGGAAGACTGGGGTCCAAATACAACAAAGCATCGTTCGCAGAGAATATTCGACAAACCCATTGACCCAAAAAGAGATAGATTTCAGAAGACCAGCATGAAGGGCTAACATAAATTAGAGGAGGCAGAGCCTATCGTCCAAAGCCATGGCAGAAAAGCCCAAATTCTCCAACAGTAAACCCTTGTTGTCTGCATAACCAAGAATTTACAAAAGTTAGCGAACGCATGGCCAAGGAAGTGGAAGAATAGGACTTGGAAGCAACATAAATGAATATTTGAGGCTTCCAACATTACATAAGAGTTGTTCTGAGGATGAAGACAGGCGTTCCACCAACAGTCCCACTAGACTGGAGAACAAGACGCATTCAGGTCAAAACCTGTAAGAGAAAACTTATTCGTTGAAACAGGGATAGAGAAATTACCTTAGCATCAAGCCTGGGGTTGGAGAAAGTCATCGAGCCAAACTTGGAGACAAGAAAATAGTGAATAGCCAACCAGAATAGGAAATCTTAGCACAAGAGCTTACAGACTGAGACCTACCGAACCATGACAAAAGAAATCAAAATACACAGGAATCTTACCCAGGCAACCGCAAGACGAACCAGATGCATCCAAAAAAGAGGAGACAAAAATCAACATAGTCATGGTAACGAGCGAACGGAAAAACACACCCAGGGCTTGCAGCATAGCTGCCCATGAAGACCTTGTAGAACATCAAGGAGTAGACCCTCGACGAGAAACAACAAATGACCAAGAATGCCAATGAATGAATGAAACAGGGAAAGAGTTGAGTGGGAAGCGCAGACAACAAGGCAACTACATTGCATTATTTCCGAATTGAATGTCATATCTCCCAAAGCCCAAAATATCTAATTGAATTGTATATACGTGTCATCACCAATAAATAATTTAGTCAATAATACAACCATTGCAAAGTCATTTCTGTGCAATAATTAAACATTGTAACATACCAAAAAATAATTTAATCAATCATACAACCATTGTAAAGTCATTTCCATGCGATAATTAAGCATTGTAACATCATTTCCCCACGGTAGTTTGGGTAAAGCATTGGGCTGGTCCCATCATAGTGTTTTTATTGAGAAGGTGGTTTAGAAGGTTTTACATTTTCTATGTAAAGTATAGATATATATATTTCAAAAGGTAGTTGTTCTTGTCAGATGTTGAATATATATATATATATATAATATATTTATATATATATTATATATATATAGTATATAAAAATTAAAAATTAAAGCTACTTTATTACTTTAGTTCATGGAATTTGATAACCATCTTAATATTTCTTATATTTTTTGAATTCTTATTTGATTTTAAGTAAAAATAGTTAACATTTTTACTATAATTTAATTTATTTATTAAAATTCATTTTTATTTCCTTGCGCTTAAACACAATTTTGTAATAAATAGTAAATAACTAGGTAATGTAAATAAGTAGTTTTTAATTCTAAATTAATTATGTAATAATTAAATGAACTTATATTATTTTTTTAAGTGTCTAAATATATATATATATATATAGATAGATTCCTATAAAAAGCAAGATTGGAATTGGCTAGTGGCTAAAATTGAAGCTAAGATAGGACATTGGAGTTATAAGTGGCTGTCAAGAGCAGGTAGATTAACATTGGTTAACTCAGTCCTCCAAGCCATACCAGTTTTCTGGGCTGCTCTTACCTGGGTTCCAAAAGGAGTCCTGCATAAGATCAAGAAATTATGTAGCAGATTTCTCTGGTCGGGCGCAAAGGAAGATTCGGTGCTCCCGTGGGTTGCATGGGATAAGATAGC